>NNCF01136215.1:5834-17242 GCA_002313205.1 Laupala kohalensis | reverse complement strand
TATATATATGTGTGTGTGTGTGTGTGATAAACTACCATTTCTGTTGTTATAGTATTAGAGTCTAGCCCTGAAGAAAATTTTGAATTTAATCTCGAATTTGGCTGAATAAAAAATATAATAAGGAAAGATGTCTTACTTATTTAAAATCTAACGAACGTGAAGTGTTAATGGTAAATAGGTGAATAAAATGGATTGTCTGAAGAGTGTAACTCAGCAAAGTTTAATAGTGAATTTTAAAACTAATATTATAATGTTCAGTCCTTTTCCAACCCATTGATAAATATTGAAATTCTTTTTCACGCAAACACTTTCGATATGTTACAACTGAGCATTGGGTTTCTCAAAATAAAATAATTACTTTATTCCGAACTATTATTTAGGAAAGTTTTACTGTCTAGAACATGTTAAAACAAAAAATCCTCATGACGGTACATTGATCGATTCAGGAATGACCTTTTATTTTATCCGTTGCTCGGTTACGAAAACTTCTTCTTGGATGGTATTTTCGAACTTCCTGCAGTTAATTTGAACGGCATACATATTGCGGTTTTGTGTATTTAAAACAACTCGTCAATCAGATCTTTAAATGTTTTTCGAAGATTGTTTTAAAACGCGGACATATATGAAATCTATTGTCATCTGTGGCGATTTCAGTATCGATTTCCTCAGTGAATTGGATTCAACGCAAAATCTCAAGAATCGATTCATTAATCTAATCATCGCTTTCAGCTTTGTTACTACTATAATCGACCCCACTCACCTCTCCAGTTCATCTCAAACATTGCTAGATCAGATAATTGTCAACAGTAGACTCTCGTATACTTCTCAAGTATTTAACGCGGGATACAGAGATCATCTTTCTCACGTATTCACTATTAAAGATAGATTGAAACCACTTAAAATTATCGACAACTTTCAAAACAGTTTAAGAGAATTATTCATTTTTACACATTTTTGTAATGAAGAAAATAGGCATGTCATGTATAATAGTGAAAGCATCTAAAATAAATTAAATGTATTATTATTAATATTCTAAAGATATTACAACTCTAGCTTTCTTATCAAACACAACTGAGTAAAATACACTATCGAACAACCGTAGCAAAACCATGTGAAATATTGTAAAAAATTGCTCATCCCTTTCTGAAAATCTCCAAGAAAACATTTCCCTACTTGACGATGGCAAAATCGTATCTAATACAAAGAGGACATCACAAATTTGTCGAAGTCTTAATGTCAGAAGTAGGTAAAATATTGAAATCAGTAATTCAAAACCAATGACCACCAAATACACCCACATACAACCGCATTCTTTGTTCATTTCAAACGCTATCGCTCGTGAACTTATGAATGTCATCAGTTCATTAAAAAATAAATTTTCATCAGGGATAGAAGGCGAACCTGAATTTAAATAAATAAATAAATATAAATTTTCTGTCATAAAAGCACACACCAGCTACGTATGGACACATTAATAGTTTTTTAAAATTTATTTTTAAATTTTCGTCTCGCGTTATATTAAGTCCCCTCACTTATAATTTCAATAGCTCTTTATTAGTATTATTATTATTTGTTTTTTACTTTTCACAATCTACTTTCTGACTGGTAAGTAAGGGGGACACATATGGGTATGTTGGCGAAGTGCGTGGCACTTATGTAAAATTTCTATAAATTAAGATGATTCGACATGTATCAAGTATAACGGCTTTCCGCATTTTGTAAAGACGCTCATCTTCCAATTGGAGACAATGGAGCGCTTTAGTTGTCGTGTTTGGCACAACACCAGTTGCCGAGATGATAAAGGGCACACTAACCTCACTTTCTCCAAGATCCATTGAGCCGCCATCTCATTGGACAGATATAAATGTTCCTGTACTTTCTCGTTATGTTTCGCTGCCGTGTTGTGAGTGTTGGGTATGGCAACGTCAATAAGGAAGGCTTCCGTATGGACCCGGTCGATATACGTTATATCTGGTCTATTACCCTCCACTTGTTTATCTGTATTAATAGAGCAGTCCCAATACAACACAGAATAAGCGTTCTCAAACACTTGTTGCGGACAGTACTTCTAATATGGGTCAGCCTTGGTGAGCAAACCAGTTTTTGTTGCCAATAATTGATGGATTTGCTTTGCAACATTGTCACGCCTTTTCCTGTATTCTGTCTGCGCTGGGCAAATGCAGCCACTCGTCACATGCTGTATTGTTTCACCAGTGGAGTCACACCTTCTGCATTTGTCCATATGAGTTGCTCCGTCTTTCGTGATGAATTTCCTGTAATTTAAAGTTGGCACTACCTGGTCTTGAATTGCGATCATAAATGTCTCCCTTTCCGGGAAGAGATCCCCACGCTGGAGTCACATGTACGACGCACGAATGTCGACTTCCGGCTTCCTCAGCTCATGAGGATATCGTCCATGGAGTGCCTTTTCTTTTCATAAAATCTTCTTTTCATCGCTTGAGACAGGTGGTAAATCTCGAGAGCAGTCATTCTTCAGATCTAAGGGAGTGTAGTTGTTGGCAACTATGGCGACTTAGTGTTGCAGATTTCCTTGATGTTCTCGGAAAAATTTCCTTAGTGAGACTATTAGGAACTTGTGGAGGTTCCGAATATCTAATAGGCCCCTACCTCNTTAGTGAGACTATTTGGAACTTGTGGAGGTTCCGAATATCTAATAGGCCCCTACCTCCTTGTGATGTCCGGATGGTCAGACGCTCCACGTTTGAAGGTGGATGATGTTTACGATGTTTAAGTCATGACCGTTCTGATTAACCTCTGGAAGTTAGTTAACAAGGTCAGTCGTACTCCACTTGATAATTCCAAAGGAGTATGTTAGCACCGGTAGCTTTTTTTATAGTTTGCTTTTAACTGTACGGAACCTTTTGACGCTGCTTTCTTTCTCCGTAGCCTCATACCATCCTGTTTTCCCCCGGGTGGATGCGGATGTATGCGCAGTTGGAAATGAAAAGAGAATAGATAATACTAAATAATAATAAACTTTTATGACGAGCCCTAAAGCCCCACAAAAAACAACTTTTATTTCGTGGTTAGGCTCAAGGCATCAAGGCAAGATAATAATACATAATAGCATGACAATAACATATAAATAACAATACATACATAAATAACAATACGTACATTAATATATTCAAAAATATATATAATATATACCACGAAGAGGAAGGACTAGAAAATTACTCTACTCTGGGGTATCAAATTAGGAATCTTCCCGATATTAACTCGTCGATTCATGGTAAAAATGTCACAAGGTGCATTCATAGGTTACTACCGTGTGTGACGCTCATGATAAAACTTGTTCTTTTTCTTTCAGATTGTGTTGGAAGCAATGGAAGAATCTCAAAGGCAGAATAAAAGAATGAGAATAGATCAGAATTCTCTTTCGAGTAAATTAGACAATACGGAGTCTGTGATTTCTCAACTCAAACACTCGGTAAAACGATGCCTGGACTATCTTCTCTGGAATGTTGAAAATCAAGCAACAAATGACTCAAATTCATTCGTTGGTGAAAGGCCAGCTGCTAATGCGGAGTCATCTGTGTTATTGTTTCAAGCTGCACAAGATGGCGATGTTGAAGCTATTCTTCGTTCTTTATCTACAGATGGCGTAGATCTTGGCCAGTGCAATGAACAAGGTGATTCTGCACTGCATGTGGCTGCAAGAGCAGGCCAAGAACGTGCATTGATCGTTCTGTTGGGGAAAATTACAGTTGCTTCACTGAATGCAGGAGATAAACACGGAAACTCAGCCTTAGTGGCTGCAGCAAAGTCAAAACATTGGGAAATAGTTAAATTACTTCTTCTACGAGGAGCTTCTGCAGAGATATACAAAGGAGATGATAACGCTCCACTTTATTTAGTTGCTAAAGAAAAAAATTACTCTTTGCTAACCATGATGCTTAAACAAATTGAACAGAAAGGAGAGCAAATGAAGCTCGCTCTTAAGAAATGTGATGATGCGTATTTGGTTCATGTGTTTGAAGAAGCTGTTCCTGGTTTCTGTAAAACTCAACAGGGATGTAATGCCATGATACTATTGGCAGCGGATGGGAGAGCTGATGTTCTGTGTGCCATGTTGGACAGAGGTGCAGATGTTGATGGAGTTGATTCAACATTCGGTGCTTCTTGTCTAATGGCTGCTTCATGGAAAGGCCAAATGACAGTGATGAAACTTTTCTTGGATAGAGATGCTTCCGTTGATTTAGTGAGTAAGAATGTCTTTAAATTTACAGCGTTGCATTTGGCTGCAGGAATGGGCCATGTGAATGGCGTTCGTCTACTGCTGCAAGAAGGAGCATCAGTCGATACACAAGATTATCAGTTGAAAACCCCCATTGATGTTTCTGGAACGGACGAAATCCGCCAGCTTTTGGTATCGCATCCCTCACAAACCTAATATGTTTATATCCATTGTTTTATATTATTTAATACAATTATCTTATTTTAGGTCCACGTTCGTTTTCTAAAATGTTCCAAAATATTTATGCAAATGTTTTTATTAGTGGGTTATTTCGTCTGTGCGAATTCGGAATGAGAAGAGTTTTATTACAATAGTTTTTAAATTTAACAATGTGCGCTTTGCAAGATAAAGCGTAGAAAATGTTTGATTTTTTTGTAAAAATAGTAATAATGCACCAAAGTTTGCAAGTCAATCTTTCGATATCCGATAGGTTATGTTAGGTTATCCCAGTGTCTAGTCTTAAACATTGTCTGTAACCCACTCTTTAAAAAAGAAACTGTGTTCCTAGTCACTGTCACGAATATAAAAAATGTTTCCTAACTTTGCCTAACACTACATTTAATTTAAATTTATATCATTCGTTTGCAAGAGGTGAAATAAGTTGAAGAACATTCCGAAGAACACTCAATGAACTAATTGAACTGAAAGAACATTTTAATTGTTTTCGATTTTTTTATGCAAAAGCTACCCATCAATTAATTTCTCCCATAAAATAAAGAGGCCACCCACAAATTGCGACTGAAGGTCCACTGAAGAGCTTTTTTATGTAGTTTTTCTTTTGTGTACAGTATGTTTTCTTCTTTCGTTTTATCGTTCATTAGTTTTTTTGTTTTTGAGTTTTCGAGTTGTATAAATTTCTCTTTATTGATACCGTTATCCTTCGTTTATGATATTTATTGAGAAGCTTAAAAAACCAAAAGTATATTTTAAGTTATAATTTGTATCTCATCGTTTTTGTGTAAACACAATACTTTTTATATTTAAAGACAAATATTAATTCGCTAAGAGTTTATTATATACTTTAACTTTTCCAGAGTGTTATAACGTGTTCCGAGTGTTTTCAAAGTTGCAGCTTTTCGGAAAAACTCAAGAAAAGTCTAGATATCAAGAGTATTTACGGGACAATTGTGTTAAATGTAACACAACACACCTGTATGATAATAAAAGTTACCGGTGAATATTATGGAGAATTCTTATAATAGGAAATTATCATAAATTTATTTTATTATTAAGCTGAACAACATTATACTTGTGCATTGAACATTAAATAAAAATGAAAAATATTGAATCATTTCCAAGTCTTGTTTTATTAAAAAAATGTAGATTTAAAATTCCACGCAAAATAATTTTCATCGTAATTGCTTGAACTCGTTCCTCGAATGCCCAAACAACTTTTTCCGGCTTTCGAATCGGACGCCAACCGAACGCAAATACTCGCAGATGCGGTAGGCGTCCCACACATCCCATTCCCTTCCGAACGGAAAGGATTCCCGACATGCGGATCAAATTGAAGCACTTGCATTTCATAAAACCGTCTTCCTTCCATCCTTCGAGTGTTTAATCAGTGACTTATTTGTAACAAACAATGTAAAATAATTTATTGATTTTAATAAAAGTTAAATCCGTCTTGTACTTTATCACGCCATTGCTGTAGCACTTTTTAAATAACTTATAACGATTTCAAAAACTATTTTCTTGCATGATTGTGTTGCCGTATGGCTCATATTAATTTAGTTTTATGTGTACTCAACTTTGGCACGGTTGTATACATTAATTCTGTAGCCCCATCCTGGCCCGGGTTTTTCTCCGGTTTTCCTTCGGGTAGAGGCGGATTTCTCTAGGCTTTGTCTAGGGGCGTGTTTATTGTAACAATAAATCGTGATTTTAGTGGGTTTTTTTACTCTTATGATTTTTAAACACTATTCTCAGAATAATCTATAGTTCGATAATAACTTGTTCATGTAAATTTACAAACATATTTGCGTTAAATTACAAACATATTGACATTATATATGTATTATAACTCGCAGCTAAATTTTTATCTTATCTAGGAACTTTTGTTGAAATTTTTGAATCCGCCTCTGCCTTAGGGCCCTTGATCGGAATTGATGGGATGGTCCCTTGCTTGCTTCCGGAGAGTAAATTAGTTTATTGTCCTCCACGTGGTCATACGCAGTTTGTACTGTTTTTTGACAATAAATTTATTATACGATAATTTATTATTATTATTATTATAAACCATCGCCTTCCATGTTTTCGTTCGCTTCAGACACTGAATAAAGGTTTAAGTCTGATTTGATTGTTTTTCTGATCAGGATTCCGAACGTGCGTGTCTGGTCGGCCTCAGTCATTCACCGGCATTGTCAGCAATACAAATTCCATCTTCCTCTGCAGTAAAGATCATTCGGACAACCGGGAAAATTGGCTGACATCTGGTGTCAACAGACTAAACTTGCGTTTTCCGGGCAAGTTGGTCTTAGCGCGCTCTCTCTGCTACATCTCAGTTGGGAATTGAAGCTAGAGCTGTTTCGTCGTCCGTTGGTGCTGCTAGTGTCTTGTTCGTGTAGGTAACTCGACATAATGAGGCATCCAAATGTGCGGAATTTGATCAGAAATGAATGTAAAATAAGCAACCAAATGACTGAGAACATGAACATACTTTCTAATCATTTCGGAGAATTCCGAGATCTAATATCCCAACCTTTGACACCGCTGATTCCTCGATCATATGACGGCTAAAGGTTTGGAATACTCTCAAGAAAGTTAAAATCGCTGTATTTTCAATAACTTTCTGTCAATATACTTTTACTCACGGCAGATGGCGACAAACTGATTGACACAGGAAATATGTTTGAGACCAGATTGCATCGGTAAGACCATATTGCATCTAACAATTCTGTAAAGTTTGTGATTGTTTCAATAAATTATGTGGAATGGTAAGAGCAGATTGCTTCGGTATTCGCGCGACAGTGCTGTCATCTAGCGGCAGAAAATTTTAGTTCTTGCTTCTCTCGCTTCAGTTGTCTCGTTTCATTTTTCAATTTTTTGGGAAAAAGAGGAGGACAAAGACGCGTTCAGGTTTTCCCTGCAGCACGTGTGTAGGATGATGGCCGATTCGTGATGGATGATGGTCAAAACGTTCACGTCACCAGAAGATGAGAAGCACCCGAAGATGTTCTTTCCGCTGCCTTGGCGTGCGTTCATCAGTGAAAGGAAGTAAGTTAAATGTTTGTATTTATACACCTAGAGCCGTCCATCTTCAAAAATGTAGATTCTTACAAATGCCAATCCAAAGTGACTATGCTAGTCCAAAATGCGGGTTCTTAAGCATTTCCTAAGTTCATCCCTCATCTGTGTTATGTGCAATTTAGTCGCAAGCTTTCCTAATGGTGGCCCTAGAATCCCTCTGAAGGTTTCGATTGGTACGGGGTAGATATTGGTAGAACTGACTGGGAGATTCCTTTCTTGGAACTCACAGTAGGTTCTTTTAGCACTCAGTAAGACACCACACGTATATTTACAAATTAAATATGGATAATATTTGTCGTCAAGACATCTGTCAACTACGGTGTTGAGGTCGCGTAGCTAGAGGTAATGACGTAGTAGTCAATATCACATATATTGAGCCCCGGGAGGACCGCAAGAGGAACCAGTCACTGCGTGGGAGTTGCATCTATGTGACACCCCGACGACCTCCTTCTGTCCACCGACNCCAGCGACTGCTCCGCGCTTCAAGTCATTACGAGCTAGAGAACCACCTTACGTCACGGCCTCTGCCCTCTGTTCTCTCTGAAGACCGCAGTACGCATCTCTGACACTTTGTAAGTATAAATAAATGGATTGACATAACTCTGAGTCTCGCTGGAATTATATAACCTCCGCCAACACTTTATTCCCCCTTCAAGTTGTGACTACCCCCGTGGCACGTCTCGGCCAACCGAATACGAGTCACAACGGGGAAGCCGCGACATATTTAACAACATAATAAAACGGGGTATGTGCTCCAGTTGTTCAAGAACATAGCTTGGTCCGACCTACTGACCCACTACTAGAGTACAATCAGAAAGAGCAAACCCACTCTTCCACTTGCTTGAAGGGCAGGCCGGGTTACAAGCACTACGACGTTACTTTGAATTACGAGGCGTATTGTTGTATAGTTAGTTACTTGGATTCGGTTTGTGGTGATCTATCACGAGGGTGATGAGCTATGAGGGTGATGGCAGAGTTGAGACAGGATGACGCAATGGGTGACATGAGTTATCTACGAAGATGTAAAGGTGTTGTTGTGGTTATATACAGAGGTGGCAAGAGTTATGTTTAAACAAACGTATTGTTAATTATAAAATGTACAAAGCTAACGGTTTGTGATAGTTATCAACTGTTGGTTGGCTATGGTGTATTTGTAAACCTGTTGTGTGTAGCCCTGAAGATGTCCGAAACGTTGGCAATATGAATAGTTTTTTTAATTTTTGACCTAAATACTCAACAACCTTTATCTTATATAACGAATGGGGTCAACAACAAAACAGAATTCAGGAGAAACTTAATGTTAGCGTCTTAACCTTCGTTTTAATGCTCTTCGTTTTTCGACCTAATCAGTAGAGTGGCGGAAGTTGTGTAATCGTGATGTGTAACCGAAGATGCCGCTGGCGCTTTGAAATTATTACTGAAACTTGTCGAAATGGGACTCTGCTTTTAGTGTAGGAAGGAGAGTTACGTATTGACGGCACCCAGAAGTTCACGGTTGGTGGTGAAGTGTTGTGTGGCGGCGATTAGGGGAAGATAAACATTTTATTTTAACCGTCCAAAACTGGGACTTATATAAAAAAATTACACCATCATTGATTCGGTATTTCCTTTGATTTATGTCATTATTTAAATTGTACTTAGTGGAAATATGCAGCAAAATGTCATGTTAATGAAAATTGTCAATATTTTTTGATTCTCATGCCTTCAATGGTGTTTCCTTACATTGACACTGTGCGGTCGGGAATCAAACCCATCAAACGCCTCACCACAGTATTCCTCTCCGTTTGTTTCGGGTGGCTCTGTGAGAGGACGCCAAGTTTCACAATAAACTTCCTTTGGTATTGTTGTTCCCTACTGCGTGAAGTCCACCAACAACCACAGAACAACTATAGAAGGTAACATAATCTGTGTAAAGCAAGTGTTTACGAACGACGAGTCTGGACAAGTCGAAATAGTTTCCAAGTTAGCTAATTCGCTCCGCCGCGCAAAGTGGCTGACATCTGGTGGAGATGAGAGGAAGTAGCACCCAAAGGGGGCTCTTAGGCGCCGGCCCACTGTCTCAGTACCCCGTTGCCGACCGATCGCTGTGGGTCTCAGGTACTGCGCTGTGTGAAGCACCCTGGGAGCGGCTCTAGCAGGTACTTGTAGCCTGTATGTAGAACTCGCTCGATCGCTGTCTTGGATTAAAAATGACCTCTGGGAAATACCCTTCTGTTCACAACTGTAAGAGTATATGATTTTATTTTCCTAAGGATTCGTACGTCCCGATACCGGAAGCTGTTTTCAAGATCAGCAGACGCATTACAGACTAAATGAACATTATGTTAAACATTTTAATAGAGGAAAATCATCACTTGCTAGAGACCTGCATGTAAGGAACAATCATGTGGGTGTCTATCACTCGCCTGCAGAATTTCGGTTATCTCTGAATAGAATCTTTTGATTTTTGTTAAGAAAGACTTCTCTTTAACAATTAAAAACTTTTCGACTGCTTAACCGCCTGAGAGTACTTACTACACCTTCACACACATAACAAATTAAAAATTCACAATATCTAGGGAATTGGTTATTGGAAATTAATTCTAAACAATGTAGGAACAAAAAATGAAATGAAAGTAACATAGAAGAAAGTAATCTGAGTTTTTCTCATTTCTATAGATGCAATATTCTGTAGAATCATAGTTCGTTGATGGTAACGCCATGATCCCCGAAACCCCGAATACATGCATTATTCCTTGAATAACTGGAAACTGTCAGTTTCTCGCTAAACATGTGTAAACTTTCTTAACATGCATAAAAGACGATTGAAATGGCTCTTTGTTTACTGGCTGCCATGAAAAACAACAGTTGTGAGAAGAACAAAATTAGTACGTTCTCTACTCCAACAAAAATTCACAATCAGGCTATTAACATTTTTTAAAAACATATACATTTTCGCAGATCGACTCCATTGTGCCTCAGCCGGACTCCACTCTGAGACTAAATAAATAAAAAGATAGAGAAACAAGATTATTAAGATTTCGACTTATTTTTTTATCAGTTTTAAACGGTAGATGAGTTCTCCCTCGTCTAAACTGTCCTCCTCATGGCTTTCAGTATCGTGGGTATCCGTGTGGCTCTGCTTAGCGCAGTGAACACCTCGCACTGCAAAATCAGACTGTGAGCGATTGAGCGCTCAAAAGCCCCCTTCACAGTGCGACGGTGCTGCTCTCAAGTGGTTAAACCCGGCGGCGCAAATAAGAGTCGCGTATGCAACAGAATTGCTCGGAAAGACTTTGCCACTAGTATCGAAAACGAACCGCTAGAGACTGCGAAAGAAGGAGCGAATTTGCTGCCTCCGGTCCTCTAGAATCTCCCTTCTGCTTGGCGCATGCTTTCAAAGTTTGTCAGAAGCTGGATGTGATCATCGTAATTCGTAACTGCTCGTAACCGTACCAGAGAAGAGAGTTTCCGAGTTTCCTTATGTTCGATGGTCTTGGGTTCGATTTGAAGCGTTGACCGCGCGGTGACTAATTGATTTAAACGAATTCCTTAACAAGAAAAATACAGAGCTTTTACAACATAGTTTGAATATCTAGTTTGCTAAGTGTACTTGTAATAATTCAGCTTCTTACATATTACCCATTTACACCTGCCCATAAGCAGTTAATAAATATGATTATTATTAATAACACTGCAAAGTTCATAGGGAAAATGATATCAGTGATTCATGTTTCCTCCCGCCCCTAGGAGTACACTCACTTCCTTAATAGATTCAAGTACGTCATTTGTACAAAGTTATTTTGTCATAACTTTCGGTCTTGTGAAAATGGCGACGAGTCGGAAATCGGTCCCGGGACTCCTGCTTTGGTCACAAGGGTGTTAACCACTACTCCACAACTGTTTACCATTTCCACCTAGG
>NNCF01136214.1:0-48226 GCA_002313205.1 Laupala kohalensis | reverse complement strand
ATTTACATGCATATACATGGTTCAAAATGTTTGTTGAAGTTCGTAGTGTGCTATTTCCGTTTTCAAAGAGTGTATTTCATGACTCCGATAGTTTAATTTTCAACACATATAAATATAGCTTTATTTTTGAGTAACTTATACTAATCATAACTCTCTTACGTCATTTCATTGGTGTATTCTAATTTTTTGTTGTCACTCCATCCTTGGAGTGTAAAATCACAGCAACGATGAAAAATGTACTACATTGCAGTTGAAAGTTACGTACTATAAGATGACAATTGTGACACATTTGGATATTTCAAAATATTAATTAAATACATTTCTAATATCATAAGTCAACATATTTAAAAAAAACAATAACGCGGTAGGGACATTATTTGTGTATTTACACCATTATTCCATGAACCCTAAATCAAATATTTCTAAAAACATTTTTATTGAAAACGTAAATTAATTTAATCGAATTACCAAACATATATGTTTAATTCATCAACGTTTTGGCCCCTACCAATGAGAACCCTTATCAAGATGTGCTCTACATTAAAATAAATAAATAAGTTACATTATTAACTATACAAGTCTATAATTCATGTTATTTTATTGAGACAATTATTGCAGTAAATTTGTTATAAATAAAACTGCTAACAATGTTGCATATTTGCATACAAACACTTTTATACAAAATGAAGTACTGTTATTAGTTATGGGTCCAGTGAAGTTACAACGCAGATTTTCACCTCCAGTCCGGCCCTGGTTCACGTAATGTACTAATTTCATTCTTCATTGTATTTCTTCACTTGATAACTTTCACTAATACATCTTTCAGAGCTTCGGCTGCAAATGAATATAAATATCCTCCAGTTTTTTCCTCCCTCATTGAACGAACAACTTTACAAATTAATGCTCTCCTCTTCATGAATTGAGTACTTCACAAACGATTTCTGGAGGGACTTACTCATTCGCAAATGAGAACAGAAAAGACAAACAACACAAACAGAAGAATAAAGCATCGCAATGTCCTACGGAAACGGAAGGCGAAGCGACGTATGGAAGCTGAAGATTCTGCGGCGACACAAGATTGAGGAAAGGGGAAAGAGGATGAGGACAATCCCGGCTGGAGGACTGGCTGCCTCTTCCAAGGCTTCCGGTCGCCAACTCAGTAAGAATATTCAAACGCGCCCCAATCTGGCAGGGCAGCCAACATTGCTGTCGTAATTTATGGTGTAGCGTGGCAGTGGTGATAGAGCCAAGATATGCTCTTGGAGAATGCTGCTTCAAGATTTAGAGAGATGCTTCGCCACACTGTTCACCCTCCATATCTGGCATCGAATATAATTTTGTGGAATTGTTACAAAAAAAATATAGAGATGGAATATTCGTCGTTGTTTTTTACAATTTTTACTATTAAGAAATGTCTATTGTTTTTATCAAGTCTTGAATATAACGAAAATTTTCACGTACATAAGACATTTTATGTTATGCATAATGCGATGGAAAAGTTGAAAAGATTTTCAAGCTATGCATAATGTGATGGAAAAGACGATGCAATATTTTCCTTTTTCGCCATGTTCAAATCTGGGTACATAAGTTTAGTGAACTAATTAAATGTCTCAATTTGTTTTGGACTAATGCGAGTATACTTTAATAAAACCCAATTTAATTTAAGAAAGAAAGTAAACAACCTAAGTTTATCATTTTCGTATTTTACATAGTAATAATTTTTGAACCCCAAATGAAATTATGCGAGCATATAAAACTGGGAATTTGTCGTTTAAATAAAACAACAATATTTTAGTTACATATAATATTTCGAAATTTAAAAAAACCTATATAATATAAACATTTTTGAGGAATATCAATTTTCAAGATTGAACCATTGTTGAAATATGTGAAATTATTTCTTTTATCGTATATCAGGTGAGTTTACTCAGCTAACCATCCATTTTGAACTTGTTATTCCAATGTAAAGATGCAAATGATATGTGGAAGTTTTCCTCAGGAACGATTTACCCTCAATGCCATTCACGTGTCGCACACCTGGGGGAGGTGTATCGGGAAAGGAATCTGTCACCATATTTATTCGTCATACAAATTCATAAACGTATATCCTTCCTCAATAAAATGAACCTACTTTCAAATGGTGAGGGTGAATCACCACCTTACGTGAACCGTACTAACGTATAATACATTTTTCTCCGTTGAGTTTTCCATGACACGATTCAGATTTATAACCACATATTTCTCGTGGTTATTGATTGATGAAATATATCATTCTGCCGTGGACAATTTGTGTTGGCATGTAAATCACTGTATGCTAACTGCACCTTCCAGATCATACGATTTATGTACCAGTAATTTCCGAATTAACAGTTAAACCCTCTTGCACGTAAGAGCTACTGATTCACCCCAAGACGAAACAAGAGAAGAGGTGCTGCATAGACATTGCAATAGTCAGCAGCAAAAAATAGAAAGACGAATGGACTATTCGTATTACCAAAAAAAAGTAACTAAACCATTACTAAACTCTTATTTGTTAATAGAAGCCATAACATCAAGCAATGACAGTTACGTGAAAAAGCATTTAAGAGGATTTTTAAGTGCAGAAGGCGTGTAAGCTCTGTGGATTTACGCAATTCTAGTTATTAAAATTCTTGTTAAACATCTCACTAGTTGCAAACATAAATTAAAAGAGAAACTCTTCAACCTTATCGTAAACAACGGAATTTTAAAAAAATAAACTATTTTACAAAACGGAATATTTTTTGAAATTTTAAAATTTATTCAACATTGTTAATTTTTAGTAGTGATATTTACGTCTATCATTGTATTTAATGTCAAATTACCATTATTGTATTAATTACATGACTTATATTAAAAGATATATCACTACAACTCTTCGTCCCCAGTAAGAAAAGATATTTGAAAACGCTCTGTTGACCTTCGAGTTAAATGTTTCAATGATAAAATTGTTTAAAGGAGATAGCAATGTTTCGGAATTAATAAAGGAATTATTGAGACTTAACCTATTTTTGTTTTCTAGTATTATTCAATCACTCCTCGTCAAGGGATACGTCTCATCACATTTTAAACCTCTGGGCGAGGACNAGCGAGGACATAACTTCGTCCCGCAATAATCCTCCCCTACCAGAGACATATGGAAGCTGCTACGTCTTTTAACATGATACTTCACAGCTGCGAGTTGAAGAGAGCCACGGGGTTCTGGGACCTGCCTGAGAGGAGTATCTTTCTTCGAGAAAACAAGCAGCAAGACTTCAAGTTCATTTCTTTGGGTTGTATTTATAACAACTGATTGAAATGATGGAGGTCTTCCTGCACTTAGTAAGATGAGACTTATTCGTGAGAGAAAAATGGACGCCATATGTTATGTGATGACGTGGCTAATTAAATTTTCATATTTAATGGTGTAACATTATTTACAGAACATCGAGATCTCATATTCCTTCGTAAACACATTGAAGTTTCTATTTTAAAATAGTGTATTAAAATGCGAGTTTTTGTGTTTATGAAGGAAAAAGTCGCTATTTTATTTTCTTAACGAATTAACTTCTATTCGTTTCGTGGATTTGAATTTTCCTTTTCCCTGAGAGTGGTCATTTGAGGGTTTATAATACTTGGAATATTCAAATGCTCATAATCCAGTCATACTAAGTAAAAAAAAGTAGTTTGTGAACATTTATTGAAAATATAGTATATTATCTGGGAAATAAAATTTTATTATAATTTAACCAACAAAAAATGACGAAACACATGAGCTGTAATTAGTTTAAAAAAAGTCTCCTTACAAACCAAAGATATCGTTTTGTACCGAACATGTGAATTTGATCGAAATATTGGCTGAACACTTTTTATTTCTAATACAGAGCCATTCCACATCAAAACAACACAGATTTCATAGTTATTTTACGTGAACATTTCAGATTTTGATAAAATTTTGTATCGGGGTAGCCATTATATTAAGAGAAGTACCGACTATTGCTGTGGATTTCTACACGTTAGGAAGTTATAACAATGTAAATTTTTAACAATAATAATAAATTTATTATCAAAAAACAGTACAAACTGCGTATAGACCACGTGAAGGACAATAAACTAATTGACTCTCCGGAATCAAGCAAGGGACCATCCCATCAATTCCGATCAAGGGCCCTAAGGCAGAGGCGGATTCAAAAATTTCAGCAAAAGTTCCTAGATAAGATAAAAAGTTAGCTACGAGTTATAATACTAATATAATGTCAACATGTTTGTAATTTAACGCAAAAAATTTACATGTACAAATTATTATCGAACTATATATTATTCCGAGTATAATGTTTAAAAATCATAAGAATTCAAATAACACTATATTCACGATTTATTGATACAATAAACACGTCCCTAGACAAAGCCCAGAGAACCTGTATAAGAAATCCACCTCTACCCGCAGGAAAACCGGGGCAAAACCCGGACCAGGACACACCCAAAAACGACACTACACAAAACTTAAAAAAAAAACGTAGTTTGAAAATTGTCAAATTAATACTAGGCATTGTTGATATCCTTATTAATCATTTGGAAAACACATAATGTGAGATGCAAATTGTTTCAGTGTTAAAACAATAAAATAATAGTATTAGTGTGTAATAATCCCTCATTTTCACTTATGTAATTGAGAAAAAGATTTGAGATAACAAATATTACACTTTTCACCCCCTAGGGGCGAATTTTCGTAAAACCCATTCTTACCTGACATTTTCGATAATTTTTCGTGTCACGCTCTCCCCAACCCCAACCGTGTCGTGCATAATAAACACAATGTAAAAAATGTCGTTGGAAAAACCATTATTCATCAGAGAATACACAAAATTAGTTTTTAAAAAGCCTCCTTACAAACTCAACTCTAATATCAATCTTTTTACGTTATTTTTACCTCTCGCTTTACCAACCCAGCTCTAAGGATACCGTGCCACTATGTCATCTCAACTTTAACTTAACGGTATTGGTAGATTAAAAAATCATCAACCCTAATACTATGGATCCTATGCAATTTGCATATTCCTATATTTCAATTCGTTTTATCCATAAAAACCACCCCCACCCCAGGGGAGGACTGAGTTCAGATATACACGATTCGGAGATTTCACCTCATCGACGCCGAATGTAATGGACTCCTCACTGGTATGTCATGTTCGATTATTTTAAATTGACATCCCCTCCTCTAGTGGTGCTGGAGTTTATACTGGCTGATTTTGAGCTTTGACGTCTTCGAGAATGTCACTACTAATTTTAGCAGCCCCGGAAACTACGATTTCAACACTAATATCGATCACTTTCGATTATTTTTACATTTCACTCCTTCTCACCCCCAACACAAACGGTGTTTATTCCTTATAGCTGGTGATCGTGTACTTATCTGACAATGAGGGTGTCACTTCACTTCAAGGGTCCAAAAATGATTTATTCAACACTAATATATTTCTTTTATTATGTTTACCCGTTCTTCATTACCATCCGTACCTCAGGGATGCTAGGGGTATATTATCTGCAATGTGGACTGATTGTTAGCTTACAAAGCACCGGTTACGGATCTAATATCGGATTTCTCCGTTAATTTTTACAGGTCACCACTTCTCACCCCTCCCTAGGGATGCAAGGGCCTCCACAGTGCTTGTTTGCGTATAGTCAGTCACCCGTGTATCAACTTCGGTAGAAATTGTTTCAGGCACTGTGGAGTTATGGTGGGAGATACAAACAAAATATTCCAACCCCCATTCACCCCGTTAGAGGTGGAATTTTGTAAAATACTTTCTCAGCGGATGTCTACAGCTTAAAAAGAACATATTTGCCAAATTTGAAGTTTGTAGGATTTTTATTTTCTGATATTTCGGGATTAGTCCGTGAGTGGTATTTCGCTTATATATATTTCCTAAAAAAGAAAGATTTTACTATTACAGATGTGACATCTATATAATAGTTATATAAAACACGCGCGTATTCGAATGCAACATTGTGCCAAAATTTCAAGACAATCGAACGACTATTTTTTTTCTTACAGTGTCCATAAAAATAAATGCACAGTCAACGAAACTGCTCATAGAGAAGATTTGTACAACCTTCAGATTCGGCGTTCGACAATCACGCGTCCATACCTTAAATTGTTGGCAAACAGTCACCCACAAAAATATTAGGTTACTTACAATTTTGACCTTTCTTTACAACAAAAAAGCTCTTTACACCTTTCTTTTTTAATGACTTCGCATGAATGGTTCTGCATGATTGCTGTAATTTTTTAATACAGTATGGCTCTATTTTATTCCACACTTCCTTCAGCCTTCTCTTTGGCTCTTCCTTAGGCGTTTTCCTTATCCTCGAATCCATGTTCTATGGGTTTCAGGTTCGGAGATAGTTGGGTTTCTCTTCGTGGTAATTTTAAAGCGGCCATTAGTGCACTAAATGAATCTGTTTCAGGTCATTAAATATATAAATTTATTGTCAAAAAAGCAGTTAGAAACTATGAATTACCACTTGGAGGATAATAAACTATCTTTACCCTCCGGAAGCAAGCAAGGGACCATCCCATCAAATCCGATCAAGTGCTCTGAGGCAGAGGCGAATTTAAAGTTTCAACATACTCCTAACGATAAAAATACTTCGACACGTCTTATAGTATTAACATATTACCAACAAATATTGTATTTAATAAAACACAAAAAAGTCATTTCACAAGTACATATTATTATCAAAGTAAGTATCACTCGGAAAGAATTGTTGCTAAATCGTAACTATTAAATAACACTTAATTCGCGAATAATTATTTCAATAGACGCCACCCCTAGCCNAAATCGTAACTATTAAATAACACTTAATTCGCGAATAATTATTTCAATAGACGCCACCCCTAGCCAAGAACATAGCGACTCCTCTATAAAAATCCGCTGCTACCCGAAGGGAAACAGGATAAGAAACTGAGCCATTATCTTGATTATTTGTAGGACTCTCTTAGGACCAGATTAATAATGTTTAGCCAGATTATAAAATTAAACTTATCGTAAAATTTAAGTCATAATTTTATTTTTCGCGAATCACCAGCCCTTTCAATTCGCGCATCGCGTAAACATAAGAAAGTAGATTTGTGTTACAATTTATTTTGAATTTTTCAGTTTTAGATATTCATTTTGATATTATTTTAAAAAAATACAAAGCGACCTGAATGTAAGACTACAGGAGAGTATTGAATAACACGGATAACAAAAACTGCAGTCATGACAAAGAAAAATAAATGAAGTATAATGAAATACTAGGAATTTATTCATTGATTTATAACTTTCAACATATGAACATTCAATTCAAGTAACATTCACCAAACAATAATTTACCTGGTACAGTTAAACTATTTTAAATGTGTAAAAAAATTGTGTAGGATGAAGACGAGAACATTGCCAGGGTCAAGGGCTTTAAAATAAAATTGCATGTTACGGTATCGGTAGCGATGTTCCGTTGCAACCTACGCGACCTCAAGAAAATACTCAAAGATTTTTGGTATTTTCAACAGTTTTTTTTAAGTACTACCTGCAGTAATATACCATCTCTATGCTTCTCAACAGCTAATATTTTACCACTGCACTTATTATTATGAATATTTACTAAAAAAATAAGGGCAAGTTTCGACATGTCACCTCTGACCTCACCATTGTAAGAAGAACAAACGAAATAAAGGAGACTCACTTTACACCGATTCACTTCTGTCTTGAGTCTTTGTTCCGCGCTCAATGGACGGTCACTACTCGTCATTTTTTCGTCTGCTTCTGTGATGGACGACGACCTCTTCGAGATCCGCTCGCCGCTTCTTTTCTGCGCGGCCGAGACGCTGATGCTCTCCTGTGGCGACGAGGTGAAACTAGGGTCATCGGATGGCGTGAAAGTATCGATACCAGTACTAGGTACGTGTATCCAATTCACTGTATCGTAACCGCAGTACCGATAAAAGTTGATATTGAAATGCGATACCTTCTATGTTATTCCGAGTACTTCCAGTATTAGGAAGTACAGTGAAACTTCACCATAACAGAAACTTCTCTTGACCAAATATCGCCCTTTCCACGATAGTGCGTGATAAAATCAAATTTACGAAAAAAATAGAACATCTTCAAATGCAATTCTGACTTCTGATTCGTTCTTGGAGTATACAAATCATCCAAGATCTCCCCTGTAGCCTGAAAAGTATTGTTAGGAAAATTTTGGAAAACCACTCCTAAGAGGGTGATCAGATCAAAAAGTTCGAGTTTGCTGCGGTTGAAATCGCTTAAATTGGACCAAAGGAAAAACTTGTATCACAATATCCCACGTATTTTCAGTTGCTCTACTAACTATGCGTTCGTGGTGAATAGACGGCCGTGACGNATACACATATATATATATATATATATATATATATATATATATATATATATATATATATATATATATATATATATATATATATATATACTTGAGCTATAACATTTATACGAAACTTTCTCCATATAATTTCACATATGAAATATATTTTACAAAAAAGAAAAACGTCAATGTAAAAAATCGATTTCTTTGACTTATTATCTATAATTGATGGAAAACTGTTCGTTTTATCGGAAATATGACGAAAATTAATATTGTAACCTATGTAGTAATAAATAAAACAAAAAATATTTGAACTTGATCTGATCTTTAGAAACAGAGATAACGAATTTTATGTAAATGCTCACATTTTACAACTTTGAGGGATACTGGGCGGTTAAGCTCCACGGGGTTTCTTAGAAACTTTTGTGAAAATGATCCTAGGGAAGTGGTCTATCAGTGGAAATTCAGCTTTACGCCAATTTTTTCCCAAAATCGATGTTTTTGGACCTTCATTGACTGGGATAATTACGGTCAACATAGAATAAAATAACAGGGAGGGAAAATGGTCCACTATAGAGAAATATCTCTTTTTAAGGAGTGTAGGTTCATTGAACTTTCATTTTATATTATAACGAACAGGCCCTTGAGACACTTTTTTATACGTCGCTTTTGCAACCCAGTCCATATGTGTAGATGTCCATATAAGTGTATTAAAGAATAATATTAAGTGAAGAATTGGAAATTACGCTATTTAACATTCACCTTGACTTACTATCATTAACTAGAGCATTTCCGTGTTATATTGGAGTGGCTCTTACATCACATGGATTTGATTTATCTCACTTACAATAAAATAAAAACATTTACTTCAATTAAAAATTTTCCACAGATATTGTAAAAGTGCAGTAAATGCTTAAATTAGTTCTTTTCTTCATGTACTATCTTGTAACAATTTGATTCGTTCATTCGAACGATTCACTAGTTTTACGAGTGTGATAATTATAATATTAACTTCTGATTTTGCTGGATTTTGAAAGATTTATACAGTTTAGTGAATTTGATATTTTACCAAACGTGTGGTTTGTGTAACTCTGTCTATGTGCACCGATTATACACTAAAATTTGTGTATGTTTAAAAACACACGGGATAGGAAAATATTTTCTTTCAATATAAACTAGAAACCATACTTCAGGCAAAATATGATACGAGTCATCCGCATTAAACATACTCTCACTTGAAGAACTTTCGTCAATGTATGAGCTGTCGAATAGTGATCGCAAGATTGAACGGTACTAGGTGAACAATGGCCATGGAGGGCAGACAAAGGGTAGACCGTGAATCGTCACTGGACAAAGTGCAAGGGATAAGATGGAAAATGCGTTGTGTCGTTTCTTGGTGTTCTGTCTTTGTTCTAACATTTTACTTACACGATTATCATTTGCGTCTTGTGAGCAGAACCCTTTTGAGATTTTTATCTATTTATTGGAAAACTAATGAAGGGTGAGAACTAGTTTATCGATGTGCAAAAACTTCATTTAAGAAATCTATATGTTATTGAGTCGCATTATGAAATATATGTTATTGGACCGTTTATGAGTCAACATCTCGCTTTGGTAAGTATAGAGAACATATTACTGCATAATTTAATAACAAAACACATACATCACTTTTTCCATGAACACCCATAATTGGAGAACATCTTGTCATAAATGAGACCTGAAACTACCGAGGGTATTTTTTCTGTAAAGCATAACTACAGTATTCAGGACCTCAGTGAAGAGAACAATAATTTCATAAAACTGTACAGACACTATAACAAATCGAAGGAACAAATAAGAAGTTGAATAAATCGTTGGATTTGACCTTATACTGTAATCAAACATATTTATTGGTATTAAACTTGTTCTACATGGCACTACGATAAAGAATTCAAAACACTTATACTGTCAAACAATTTACAATATCTGTATCAACATTCATATGTTAACATTGGATTTTTACCTTCCTTTTGCTATATTTTAGAACATAGTTATCAATATCAGTTATGATATTATTCTGTAACATTATATGTGTTCCGCTAGATTATTCTTAAAATTTCCTCACGCTGTTGTGATCTCACAAGTTCAAGTTCCTGCACGTTGGACACGTCTCATTTTCCCTGGAAGACTTTGATAAGACATAAAGTCACTTGACACTTGAAGATGTCTCATACATGATACAAAACGCCGTGTAATGTGTATAATGTTTCTTGATAGTTCAAGTATTTTTAATTATCATCGTGACATGTAGTACAACATATAATGTCGTATTCCCAGAATTTATTCATTATTGCATAGCAGACGTTACTACAACATAAAATAAAAATTTGATTGTAAAGTATTACTTGGCGTGTTAAAAATGCGTGTACTATACCATACCCCTTTAGTACTATAATGAAACATCACACATTCAGAAATTCCCACACAAACCAAGCGTTCCCTCATCCATGGCCCACACCTCTGCATTTCCATGGCCTCCCTCCCTCCCTCTCTCTCCGCTTGCCATTGGTCGATCGTCCGCACGCAGCTCAGTAATTACACAATTACGGAAATGATTAAGTCGAGGCGCCAGTCGACGTAGACTCTGCGTCGATCGCTCGACACCAGAGGGCGCCCGATATTCATATGACGTTCTTTTTGACTTGCGGAATGTAACGCTTTAGTAACACGGATAATGATGAGGAAAATAATTTAATAATGTAATTTTAAATTATGTTACAGTGACATATTTTGATGTAGATGAGATGTCTAAATTCTATAAAATAAAAGCTTTGTGAAATACAAATCTTGCTGAAGATACTAGTTTCTATTCGAATTCTATTCTTCTTCCACTGAAATACAATGCGCTACTTTTTCTTGAGTATTATTGAATCTGTTCTTCACTTAATTGATTTTTATCTATATATACTACAATATCAAAGAAATTTTAACAGAAATTTTTTACGAAATGTATGTATCTTACAGGAAGTAAATGCTGACGTTATTATTTGAATTTATATTTCTATTTATACAACGATGTATAATACTATTCATGTATATCAAGCTATGCCATATTTCAAGGGATATTTATTTTTTAGTCTATAATCAGGCTATGAGGTTTGGTTTTTCATCTAATCATACTTTCGATGAAGAATATGAGAAGGAGAAATG
Organism: Laupala kohalensis; assembly: GCA_002313205.1. Classification (NCBI taxonomy): domain Eukaryota; kingdom Metazoa; phylum Arthropoda; class Insecta; order Orthoptera; family Trigonidiidae; genus Laupala; species Laupala kohalensis. The sequence continues at coordinate 36,661 of NNCF01136214.1, read as the reverse complement.
TTTCTGAAGAAATTGGCGATAAAATCTCTAGCTGAAAACTTCACCCAATTGGTATCAAGTTATAAGTCTTTTCCACGAAAAATAATTTACCACTCTTTCAATGAAAAATAATTTCTCCGCGTACTTAAAAGTTCTCTTAAACCTAAAAAATAAAGTGTACTTAAAAATATCTGACAAACATGAAACAAACTAGTTTTTAACATTAACAAATTTTTCTAATCATACATAGTTGTTCGGAAATAGAACAAAATTATGTATGCTAGGTGTGGTTCACAGAAGTAAAATAATGACCACTTTTCTGCTTCTCAGAAGAACTACGTTTTGCATATTTCTGTGTGATGCTTCAAGTCGTGTACTTACGAAAGAAACAGAAATAATATTTTTATTAGTATTTCTTTACGCCGAGAAAGATATATGATAACATCCACCTGGAGATTCGTTACAGTCACTACTCCCAATTGGCGCAAGTAGTGATCCTATGTTTACAGGGGTATTGGTACCATATTCGAAAATCATACTTCTATTGGTTGCTCAACATTCTTTTTATTATATTTTGTTTGGAACTTATCTAGACTTTTACACACAGGAATTGTGTGTAACATCTGTAGTAACAAAATCATATTTTCGTTTCGAAACGTGATGTGATAAATTTTACATTAGATTTACTCAGCGATTTGCATGCTAATTCAACGTATCTGATTCAGACGTTTGGATCTCCACAATTGACTAATTCCACAAATAACCAATAATATTCGTGACTTTCTCTCTCCCACGTGACAGCTTCAATTTGCAAAGGCGTTACTCCCTATGTGTTCTCCATATGTATACTCCCTTTTCCCTTTGACGCAACTTAATTGAGCAATTACTGGATAAATTGAGAACAACGATTTGTGGCGTTATCGGTGTTCGAAGACAAGCCCAGAGGGCTGGCGTGTAGTTGTAGTGACGTCATACCAAACAAGGGCATGGTACTAGCTACGAGCAAGGGATTAACAATATTGCTTGTCAAAAGGGAGCAACTCATACCATATTGTATTACCTTTCGAAAACGTGAATATCGATATATCTTCTCGAACGTTAGTTTTGCCTATTGTAATTGATTGTACGTTCATTACCAAAAACACACAATATATACATCTGCACACAAGAAAAGTGAATTGAACATCGAAATCAATTAAAGTCATTGACCAATAAATCGGAAATTTTGACGAAAACTTTAATACTTTAGTGCAGTCTTAGAAAAGAATTGATGGAGCATACAATGAAAGAAAGGAGAATCTTAGAAAAAATTGATTCTATTCTGTTTGTCTTGATATACGTATACTTGAAGGACAAAACTATGCGAATATTATTATAGACAATCAGTGTTATTCAATTCTTTATTATTATTCACTAATAATTATAATTATAAACTTATTGTCAAAAAACAGTACAAACTGCGTATGACCACGTGGAGGGAAAAAAAACTAATTTACTCTCCGGAAGCAAGCAAGGGACCATCCCATCAATTCCGATCAAGGGCCCTAAGGCAGAGGCGGATTCAAAAAAAATTCAGCAAAAATTTCTAGATAAGATAAAAAGTTAGCTGCGAGTTATAATACTAATAGAATGTCAATATGTTTGTAATTTTAAGCAAAAAATTACATAATACATGGCCTACGTTTCGATGCTAGTTTGGCATCATCTTCAGCGTTGCTAAAAATTAGTATTCAAAAGTTGAATTACTATGGATTTACAAGATAAAATTGAGCACTTAACAGTTACAAATGAAATAAATAATAACAATAAAATAGTTACAAAATATTTGATAATATGATGTAAACAAAACAATCATGAAAAGGAATTCCTCTTATGTTACATTACATTATTGAATACTTATATTTTCAGTGAAACCTTTTTTGTAAGATAAAAAAATCAAAAGCATATTGTTGCAAATATTTAAAATCAATAAAACAATTTCTACCACACAAGTCAATATAAAAGACGAAAGTAGCTGAATTTAGACTAATTTTTGCACGAGGAATTCAAAAATGACATTAGTTTCTTGATTTGAAATAGGCCCATTGCATGTCATGCTGAGTTTGTCTGGAATTTCCTTTACGGCAAATCACTATTTCGTACATAAATATTCACCTTGTTAATTATGTTATGTAGATTTACGAATGTTTATTCACCTTGTATATAAACTTGTAACAGCAACCGCAACCTCACACTCTGCAACACAGCTCCTTCTGCCAAACAGTGAATCATAAAAAATTAATATAGTGAAATAAAAAATATCCCACTGCTGGAGTAAAAAGATGTGATTGGGTATTTAAAAATGCTCCATTACTGTTATCACAAAACATAGGAGCTCCAAACACGTTCACCTCTCCAGCACACAGCAAACCTCAGCTAACAATTCACCAACAAGAATAAGGAAGAGTCAATAAGAAACACAGCTTATTGTTTAAGGAAAAATTATCTGATTGGGTGCTCTAAAAAATAAAGTTTTATTGTCAAGATAGATGTTTATTGGTTTGATCATTAATGCATTGAATTTGGCATGTAAATTCACACTATTCAATAATGCGAATAGTTATACGTTGTTTCAGTATGGAAAAATGACCAAACAATGAATTCAATAAAGATACAATCCGAATTTTACTCCTCTTTCCCCGACTCCTAGCAAACGACAACTGATGACGTTTGTCAACTGTTTCGGCGTGTTCGACCCCGCGTTCGAGGTTGCTCCGGTCATTGGCGCACCCTGTTGGTATAAGTGGGAACTGATCATCTTCAACTGTTATCGGCGACAGCAGACGTTGTCGCCTCGCGGTTTCCCACCGCATACTGATTAAATATAATATATCTTTTAAGCAGCAATCTCAATTTTGCAGAACTGCGCAGGCGCAAGACACACCTGTAAACAAGAGTTGACTGCCCGCTCCAGGTGTTTATTAATCCGTTACCTGCACGATCCTTTCAAGCGTGTATGTTGGGTTTTTCGAAACAATTACCAAGCGATTTTTCATGTTGCACACGGTAAGAAAGCTCTGAATTTGCTACATAAGATTTACAAGTATTCAATTATGTAATTTAACGTAAGAGGAATTCTTCTTCATTAGAGTATAGGATTTTAATAAATACAATTAGTAAGATGCTTCACAACTTATTCCATTCTCACACTGTTTTTATTCCATTACATGCAAATGTCAATTGTTTGCATACAAGATGTTCATGTCTTAGACGTAAGGTATAGGCTGTTAGAAAAAAAAACGGAACTGCGCCTTTACAATGGAAGGTTGAGATACACATGGTCTGCTGCCTCGGGGGCACTAAAATAAAATAATATATCCTTGAGCACCAATACCAAGTTGATTGCATTGCTCATGCCTCTCGTTATGCATCACAGATGCCAATTCGACGCAAACCTTTATGAAATTTCCACGTTCTGTCATGGTAACCAATTTATTTGTTTCATAACATTCTTTCGGTGGGGGGCGTGTGTAACGCGCTCGCCTTCTACCCCTGGTGACGCCGGTTCAAACCCGGTCCGATCCAAGTGGGATCCGAGGTGGTGGACGGAGCGGAGTTCGCGGCAGGTTTTCTCGGGGGTTCTCCCGTTTCCCCTGCCTATCATTACACCACAACATTCACTCATAATCATTCACACCCATTTCATTTCACAATCACCGCTTCAGGGGAGGCGCGTCAGGAAGGGCATCCGGCGCCATGAGTATTCCCCAGCCAAATCCAAACGAAGCAGCATATCCATCCCCATTCGCCGACCCCACACTAAGTGGGAAAAGGCTTAAGAGAAAGAAGAACATAACATGCTTTCGGTGGCATGGTCGTCATCATCGGTGAATCTGAATGTTGGATATTTCTGGCAGGAAAAAGCCTGTTCGTGTTACACCTGTTCAGATAGAAAGAATTTTGTTCTCGATTTAAAAGAAAACACCTAGAATTATAAGATTCTATGCGTAAGTTTACAGTTTAGAATAGAGTGTTCGCGGAAATCACAACCACCTTAGACGACTCCGTCCCTGGTCCGAAGGNGTTCACCGAGGGTGTGAGTTAAGAGTCGATGGGGAGAGGGGGGGTGAGTGGTCTGTGACCATGGTGGCGTGTAATGGACTTAACAGGCTAAATCCTAGCTTCAGCTCCTGCTCCGGAGTAATCCGCCCCTTCTCAACGAGGGAGATTACCCACATGAAGGTCCACGTGTGCATAGGCTCCAAGCAAACAGACGCTGCCAGCCACGCCTTTGTAATCCTCGTCCAAGCATCTGCTGTCTTCGCATTTGTCTCAGTTATTCTACCTTTATTAGTTGCCATTAAATTAATTACTGGAGAAAAGTTTGATTTTACTCCAGCCTTTAATTTGCATACCATATCTATCTATATAAATAAAAATTAAGTGCTGTCCATTGGTAAGCGCATCGATTTGGATATTTTTTTAAAATATATGTAATAGTCAGAATAAGGATTTTAGGAGAAGAAAAATTGGAAATGTTGCCCGGAAAATTTGGAAATTCGGTAAAAACTGAAAGTGCTTTTTTTCTGTGAAATTTTTGTATGAACTCAAGGCCGTAAAACACGATTCAAACGATGGATATGCGTAATTATTTTTTTGTTTTGTTCNAAAAAATCGGGAGAATTACAAAGGAAAGTCGGAAAATTCGGATAAACAGCAAAAATCATAATTTTTGTATGCACGCTCGATCATAACTGACGATAGGAACGACATTTTTGGTTGACTCTTTTTTTTTCAGTTGAATTCACATTCCAGTCACATCACATTTTCAACATTTCAATGGTGTACTGCCAATAGAATTCATACCGCATGAAAAATTTCCCATTGGCGTACTTCTGAATGTACTACTCCTGAAATTGAATATCCATGGCCACAATCGTTAATAGATACAATTATCACTCAGAAATACGTTTTTTTTACTTTGTTTACACATTTAAAATAACTTTTCACAAACTCACTAAATGATCACAAACAAATTTATTGAAATTTGGACAGAACAGCTAGTTACTACATAAAAGATAGATTTGAAAATCCGAAATGGGTGAACGTAATATCTTCAGCACCCGGACGAATAGTGCACATAATTGAAGCACTAAATGAGGTTTAGGTTGATTCTGGTATTGAAATATTATCTATATTATTTAAGAAAGAGATCATGAAAGTCCTGTTAAATAAGTAGATTCTCGGCGAACATATTTCCAACTGACTTCCTTCATTTTCCTTACTATTTATTCAATCTTGCATCGCAATTTATTAGAGATAACGTTCCTTCTATGTTAAAGTTGTTTGTTTTGTTTATCATAAATGGTATGTTTTACAATTTATTTTCTTTTTCTATAATCCATTTTAAACATTGACACCGATCATCCGTCGCTCAAACGGATATTGTCCGAATTTTTGTTGATGGAGATCTGTATATTACGATGTGACTGTCTGAAAAATTTCCCATTCTGTATTTTGAGCTTCAGTCTCCTAATAACCTTCCAGGTGTCGTTTGATGGACAACCAATTATGGCCAGTTTGGGATAAATCTTTTATTTTGGAAATCTACTCAATCTTATTCAGTTTTTAAAGGTTCTCTCGGTCATATACTATTTTTAATTGCTTATATCCGTAGTATGTAGAAAATTATGTAACCGGGAAAACATTCGACGGAAATATCCATTTTCGTTATCCCTGATTCAGGAAAAGTGGTTTTTGGCATAACGTCTGCCCGTCTGTTCGTCCATCCGTCTGTGTGCAGATATTCTGAGTAAATGGATAAAACAAAGCGTACTTCAAGTACTTCACATGAAGGTCAAAGTTCTCTTTCGAATATTTCTCTAAAATGGCTTCAACGATTGTGTTTAAAATCTTCTGTACGTAAAGTACAATTAGTTTGCATTACATCCGCATTAGCGGTATTTCGCTTGAATGTTTGGTATAGACGAAGTAAAATAATTTCTGTTTGCCACACTTAGACATTGGTTTACTGTTTCACGAAGCTTGCATAATATTTAGCCGTGTAAATGGACCAAGTAGACGTAGAATACACTTTTCGTAAACTGAAATGAAAGATATGATAATGATAAAATACATAGGACGACAGCAAACGCACTGCAGACACGAAAATACAGCAATTTTTGTCTACAATGAAATTGCATTTACATTACAATCACTTTTACGCTATTTTTTGTCACTGCTGCAGATGGAGAAACGTATATGAAAAAGTATTTACAATAGTTTTGCACATCTTGTTTTGTTTTACTGCAAAGTTTGCCGAATTTATCGGTATAAAATGTATTTTATATTTTTAATTTAACGGCTCATCCACTAACTCCTTACGTTGTTGAGACTGAAATGCCTTTCTCTACGGGTTTCGTGACAAGAAGACCGCAATATTATAATTTAATATCTATAATATTATTTTTGTTAATAATAAGAAACACCAAAACAAACAAATAAACATTTCGCAAGAAACGAATTCGTTAACAGTTGATTTTTTTGAACAACAGGGTGCCATTCTTGTTATCCGCGTGTTAGACGAGTGTTTATCACACCGGAAACAAGAAAAAGTTGATCCAGCTCGAAAGTTAAAACAGAGTGGGCAAAATAAAACTGTCCCGAAAAATATTTATGAGACTGACACGAAATGGGTCCTTATTAATGTACAGAAGAATTACCCCTTACAGAAAATGCTGGAGATGGCCACCATTGACGTCGATGCACCGCAGTTCTCGAATAATCAAACTATGAGACACACATAGCAGCTCTTCTCGAGGGATAGTAGCATCAGCGTTTTTAGTGTTCTGCTGTAGCTCTTCCAGTATGCGAAGATTATTTGAGTACACCTGACCCTTCAATTTGCCCCGAAGGTAAAAATCACAGGCAGAGAGATCAGGCGATCGAGGTGACCAGGAGATTTTACTGTCCTCTGCTGACTGTCCCGTCCTCACCGGACTCACGTGACAAGGTGCGCAAGGCGGAGTGTGTTGTTGTTCCGTCTTGTTGAAAATATCCATATAGAGATTAATCTTCTGTACGTTTATCAAAATGGTGTACAGAAATTTTAGTTAAAATTCCTAGTACATATAGGATGAGATTCGGGTTCGAAGGACCATAAAAATACAGGCAAATTACAGAACATGAGGGAGGTAGATGAGGTGTGTTGAAACCCTGGACTGCCAACAAACAATTTAATGACATGAAACACGCAAGTTGAAAAATACTGAAAGAATACGAGTACAAAGCTGAAATTCAGGTGAGACACTGGGATGAGGTGAGACGATCCGTTCCTTCAAAGATTCAGCTCGGATGGCGTTGGGTCGATGTCGAGGTGATGGTTTTGAGTTGATGTGCAGTTGAGGTTGAATTGCTGACCGCTTATCACGTGGAGATTCAATGACTTGCCGAGTGATGAGAATACTAAAACTTATTTGATGTTGACTCCTCGGACGAGTTTTGCAGAGAGAGTGCCCACATGTCGCGACTCGCCTTTTGGAGACTCGCGCGATTGATTGGTTGGTTGGTTGGTCGTCGGTCGATTAATCGCGTAATGCCGTGACGTCACAGGTTGACCGTGTATCGATTGTTCATCTCGCTCGATGGCGTGAATATTACGTAATGTCAAGTTATTGTAAATTGTTCTGTCGGGGAAGTGCAGTCTTGTGGATTCCAGTGTAAATAATCAACGAGTCTGTAATTAATTAAGCCAGTCATACTATGTCCAACCATTTCATCCACTTGTTTTTTAACTCAAAGGCGTAAATTTTTGAATGGACCTATGAGATTTGAAGAATTTTTTCATGGAAGCTCAACAATCGAGTGGTGTCACTCAATAGGCACAAAGAGGATAGAATCCACAGATTGTTCACTTGTCTAATGATACGATATATAAAAATATCTGAACAAATGGATTAAACAGATTCTGGACATAACTGTTAGCATTAACTTTGGTGTAATATAGAATCGTGTTATGATGTGGTAACCAAACAATGCGCACCAAACACCAATCTTGAAATTATGCAACGACTGTCCATGTTCACTGTGAAGGGTAGTTATCCAGTTCATTTACAAGAGTGTATTCCGCGTCATTGTAATTGTTTTCCAGGCCAGTTTTAATTTGGGTTTAAGAAAATGTGATGCGAAAAAAATTGAGAATCTGATACGAGTGAGATCACGAAATAAGCTAATTAGTAAATACACGCAATGAAATTACTTTTTAAATCACTATTTTTTTTTTCAAAAGTGTCAATATTTCTACTAGATTATCTATATTTTTCGAGAGCAGTAATATATGGTCTATATAAAACAAAAACAACGATAAATATGAAACAGATAGGAATATGAATACATAAGAAAATATGTTTATTTTACAATATTAATTACCTCTTTGTGTATATGATAATTAATTTCAGTAAAATATAATAAAACAAATAATTGTATAATTTCTGACGTGTTTAGTTATATTGTTGGGGTATTAGGGTTCACCAACAACTGGGTCGTTAGCCCTTATTACTTACAACTGTAATAATATTACTCAATTATGAGTTGTTGTTTTTTTCATCAATAGCTCAAGAAATATTAGCAAACATTAATTAAAAGACCACATTCATCGTAATACGTATTTTATTGGTCACCAGATGTATGAATCTCCGGATACATTTTGGTATTATAATGTAGAGTTAAATCGGACTCAAAATTACAATTTTTCAGTTTTTGTTATACTACCTCAATTATTTCTTTCGTATTATTTAATTCTAATAATTAATTTATGTATCTCGGGTAGGATATTTACGAGAAAAAATGTAGTGTAAAGCATCTATACTTATCAAATGAGATGTACACTACTCCAATACCTCGTTACCCTCCCATCTTCTTCAATGTCTATACTCAGGGCAGACTGTGGCATGCTTCCGCTAACAAATGGAACTTCCAGTAGTAAGAGAAGGACTTAAGCGATTATTGGAGGTTTCGAGTCTTGACAGCCTTCCCAGTGGGAAAAGTGGTGAAAACCTTTCCTAAAGAAAGAAAGTTGTTTTCTATTGAGAAGAAAGTACTTTTTGTTTCTTTCATCTTATCAGGGAATTTAGATAAATGTATTTATTAAAATTAGTTAAATATAATTTACTAAAATATAATTTTCTCGCTCCTTCCTTATTATAACAGGTGAGAAAACGTTATTTATTTAAAATATATTTATAAGAGGTAGTGAAAATGTGGGTGTGTACTTTGTAACTAGATTGTTAGTATAGAATTAGAAATTTGCTTTCTTCGGTTGATTGATAAAATAAGTATTTTAAAATTATATTTAAGTGTTTCGAAAGTGCATTTCTGTCAACTAAAGTGTTATTCAGCAGTGTAAATAATTAGTATGTTTTAAGTCTCCTGCAGTTCATAATCTTTGTGATTAACTTTCACTGACACCATAGTGATGTCAAGTATGACCTTTCATTAAAGAGTCATTTGTCATTAATCCTTAAAGTTTATCATTCTTCAATCCTAAGCACCTTTCTTATGAGATATTGTTAATGTTAATTNTTCACTGACACCATAGTGATGTCAAGTATGACCTTTCATTAAAGAGTCATTTGTTATTAATCCTTAAAGTTTATCATTCTTCAATCCTAAGCACCTTTCTTATGAGATATTGTTAATGTTAATTTAATAAATTTTTAAATGTTATTGTTAATAAATATGCGAAGTTTTTGGGTGTAGAAAGTTTCTAAGCGATCATGCAGAATGTCCACAATATTGTACGGTATTTTTAATAATCTTCATGATTATCAGAAACAATTATCAATACATTTAACTTTAAAAATAGCTCTTTATATAGTAGTGATTTAGAATCCTCATTCATAATTCAATTCAACTGAACTTTCTTAATAAAGCTAAAAATGTATCCGTATTGAAATATGAATCTGAATCATTTCAAGTGTAGATTCGCAATTCAATAACTATCTTTGAGAAGTGAATGACTGCTCGTACTGGTTCACGTTATTATTTTCTCAAGATGATTATTTTAAGTACGGATAGTTGATGACTCACATATAAATGTAGAATTCTGTTATATCACTAATCATACAAATTTATTCTCATTAATAATAATAGTTACAATAAAAAATTATTCATTTTTATATTAATTTAAATATGTTCGTCAAATAAAATTTAAAACATTATATTTATAAGTTATTATTACGAATAAAAATTTGACAATCCAAAAGTAGACGAGACACTGGGAGTCTTTCATCAGTATTGAAAATAAATAACAAAACATATATATCAAAATGAAATGTTTCCTTCCTGTTTTAAAGACTTACAGAAAAAGGTAGAGTGACATGTCAAGTGTATTTTTCTATTAAGGTTTAATACACTTTCATCTACAAATATTTTGTATTTGAAGATAATTTCTTTCTTACTACCAACTATATTAAAAGTTAATGTGTATGTATTCTACAATTTAAAAATCTCTTCAACCGCAACTATCTGGCAGTGAAAAGAAATCCACATGTGCTCTCACCATGGCCATGAATATTTTTCACTAAACACAATAAAATGCGAAATATGAAACCCCGAGATGAAGAGCTCGCAATGCACAAGCTCCCCCGTCGTCACCCTTCGTTTCGTAATATCAGCAAGACCACTTGGATGAAATCCCAATGTCCCTGGCAACCCCTGAGCATTCCCTACGACATCTTGAAATTGTCTCCAAGGCCACTTCTTCTCACCACGGGGTGTCGAATCTCGCTCATGACAATATTTCTGCAACATTCTTTTTCCCATGCTTCCAACGCCGTCTACTTGCGTGTTTTCTTTGCAACTTATTTATGGGGAACGCCCGGGGAGCATATGAGCGATAGTGTTGATCTCGGTGGCAACAGTAGCGTGTTAATCTGTCTATACCAGTGGCGCGGCGGTGGACTTCTTCTTTACTACCAAAGCAGTTGATGATGGTGTCCAAGCGACTCGCTTCGCCATTGTACCTTGCAGGAAGTAGTCACTGGGAGCGTTGACATCGGTGGAAGGGGTTGCGGGAAATAAGCGGCGCACACGTTCCACTATGATGTACCTAGGAAAAGCGAAAGCGTGGAGATTTTAATATTAAAGAAAATATTGCGCGGAAGTAATTTCATTATATGGTCACTCTTTTTTATACCTTTCTTCCCTTTTGTATTTAATATATGCCTTTTAACGAGATTCAGCCACTTGGCCAGCTCTTCCACCTAGCCATTGGTCTGGGAGAAAGGAAACTGCGAAGGAGAGATGTTGGGTTGTCGGGGAGATTATAGTATCGGACCGACACTTATCTGGAGTAAATGAGGGAAACTCATACTGAAAACCTCACCATATTCGGCCGAGCAGGGTTGGAACCCACGTTCTACCGCTCAGTGGCCTCTTGAAAGCAAAGGCGGTATCACTAGACCACCGCTACCGGAGGTTTCGTCTTCACTCTATTTAATTAAGAGAATATCTTCGTCCCACATCTCGTTTTTTTTTTGCTTTCGGTGATGAGGTTTTTTATTTACAAAACTTTACGTACACGAATTCTTTTTTGTCAATAATCCTCAATAAGGATTTGTAAATTTCGATTATCGATACCTGTCAATTTCGATACCTCTCAATATCACCGTATAAATTCTCAATTTTTGATATTTTTCTGCTTTGATACGTTTTGACTCAAGAAAATTATCGTCGCCTTGCACTCTCATCTTCATGACGTTGAAAGTATCGGTCTCATCAGTTTTGAGGAAGCATGGCACCGAACACCATACGACTCGGACCAGGAGGCCACTGAGGATATTTGTTCAGTATTTTCCCGACAAACGCTCAATCGACAGTTAAAATGTTGTGTTAAAAGGATTGTACTAATATGGACGTAAATAAAATAATATAATTCCATTATATTTTACCTTGTTTTAAAATTTCTCTATTTTTCTTTAGTGTGTTGAGGGTTTCTTTAGTCAAAAGATGGATGGAAGTAGTAAAACAATTAACATAGTCGATTAATTCCTAAAATAATTTATAATTGGTATTGAGACGAAGAATAATAGCAAGTTTTTGAATACGCAAAAACATGTTTGAGCTTTTGCATTAGAAGAAATAAGAAAGAGGGATTATTATTAATTATATATTAATTATATCATGAATTATTAATTATATGCAACTTTCAAAAGTTTTATTTCGTGTCTGAAGAAGAAAAACAAGCGACGCTGTTGGGATGTGGCGAAGGCCGAGAGGAAGGAAGCAGGAAGGAAGAGTGGGAGACGTGACCCAGTCCGCAGCAGGGAATCGGAAAGTCATTTGCGAGGTAAACAAATTACCACCAACGGCTGCGGGAAGAAAGCTGACAGCTCGGGACTCCGTAAGCAAATACTTCTGTATTTATGTATACTTCCCTTTACTCTCTTTTTACGAAGGGAACCAAGTTAAATAATGTTTTGACTTTTCATTAAAGAATTAGTAATTTCAGCAAAGTATCACGAGATGTTAATTAAAAGAAGATGGACATAAATACAAGATGAGTACGTTGATGATTTCAAAGGGATGTGTTTTTCAAAGATTAAACAAGGAAAAAGAGTTTGCAGACAGGTAGAAAATTCTCGTTAAACCATTTTACTGGTCGAAATAATTGAAACTTTTATACGTTATTATATTATTTTTTGATTCGGTAAACAAAAAAAAAAAGCATTAATCACACAAGATAATTATTTGTGACAGTTTAATTAACACAATCTTCACTAGTGTTTCAATATACGACTTTATAAAACCGAATTTCCAGTAAGAATATAAAAACACATATTGTACCAATTTTCGATATAACACTTTGAAACTTATTATGTTTGATTGTATTCCGACGGGGTACAAAGTTATATTAATTTATGAAGTAATTTAAGAATTATGAAATCAGAAGATATTGATTATGAAATACAAGGGTGTGTTCTAAATAACATTAAATAATACCCATCCAGAATAAACAAAGAAATAAATCAACATTGACGTTCAAAGTGAAACGTCATTTAAATTGACTAACTATAAATAAAAAGATTAAATTTCAATTTGTAAATGAACAATGAATTGTTTATTGCAATACTTGTTAAATGGTATTTATACCATAGGAATTTAACAAATGTATGTTGAACTGAAATACTGTGAATGAAACACAAAATAACATGCAGTACAATAAACAATCAAGAATGAATTTCCTGTAATATAGGAAAAGCAAAAATATAGTAGAATCAAATTATAATACATGAATTCACTGGAATATTATATAAGATAAGAAACATGTCAAGATAATTGTTCAGATATGTTAGTAAAGAATAAAATGTGAAATTGTTAAGTAACATTAAATATTAGAAATAATGAACTTCATAATTTGTCTGAAATTATTGAGAGTCAAATTGCTACCGATCAAAGTCAAACAATTTCTAAGAGTGTCTCAACTCAAAGTTTTTACTCATAGTTCGATACACTTATAGAATGTTGAAATTGTTATTCACCAATAAGATTGAGTTCTGCTAAATGTGATATTCTTGAATTCCACACTTTCACAATAGTTTTACTTCTAATAGCGTTCTGTGGGAGTATAGCACGGTAAAACGTATTAATTTAATTGTATTGTCAAAAGGTCTGTGACACGATGGACATCGGTTAGACTGCTATTTGTTAACACTCGCGTTAGTTACGACATGAGTAACATCGGACGATGTGTCACGCATGAAATCTATAACGAGCGGTAGAGCAGACGATGCGTTGCTCTTCGAGTTCAAGAGCAGAATAGCGTCTTTCTTCTTCTTCACTTAGACTGTCAACTAGACTAGTGTAACAGTTTTTTGATTGGTTGCTCATGAATGTATTTATTCACTTGTCATAAGTTAATTACTCTACCCATTGTAGTAATTATTCAATTGTTTATTCGAGAATAGTAGCTTTTGATTGTTGTTTTAATAAATATTGATATTCTCTTTAATATGGTGAAGAGGTTGTAATCACTTAATGCACTTATGTACATGTAGCTTTGCTACAATTGCATTGATAATTATTGATATTCTTATTCTTATCTACAACATCTTCCTTGACGTTTTGGGCTGATCCACGACAGCTTTCCATCTCTTTCGGTCTTGCACCTATACGGGCCAGTTTGTGATTCCAATTTCAACCATATTACAGCTGCTACCGCCGCCACGACCCACAATGTGTATTCAAGCAGACCTGGCGAGAGCCAATGACTAAGGTTGTGACGAGCCTCGCTGCAGTGACCGAGGAGAGACAGCGAGTCTATACCTGCTCGCTGAGGGTGATAAATAGAGATCTGTGGTCGGCAAGAATAAGAGTAGGTAAGAGAATGAGAATCGGAGAGTGAAAATCAATAAGTTAAGTGAGAATCAGGAGGTCAGTGACAACTAGTGAGAGAGCGGAATTGGTAGATGAAGTCATGATAAGCTCACGACCAGTGGCCATGTGGAATGAACGGAGAACTGACGGTATCTACTGCTGTACGTATCTTTGCTAACATCGTTTGACGAGGTCGTAAAACCCATAAAGGTATTGCGTTGGAACTCGTATTAATAATCTGGATGATAAAACGTGTTAAATTTCTGAGTGAGATAGAACTATTCTAGAACTATTTGAATGACTGGAAATTCACACGTAATGAACACGAGTTCACATCACCATGGATACTTTAGGAGAATCAGTACATATGTGAAACACAATTAATTAGTTTAGTTCTATGATGTTCGTTTTATTTTGGAAGGGTAATAATTGGGATTTGAGAAATGCATATTGTTAAAAGAGGTTTTTGTGCTTATAAAAAATAATTAATTAATTTGGTTATATGCTGTTTATGTTAATTTGCAAGAGTAAATCATCAAGGGATTTATGAAATGTGATGTGTTAATAAGACGCATTGTGTAGAAAAGTATAAAGAAATAAAATAAAAATTGTTATAATTGAATCACCAACGTGGAGCTTTGTGTAAGAAATTAATAGAAAAAAATTAAATTGTTATAATATGTTTATAAATGTGTCCAGAATACAGATGTCGACTATGCCTTTGGCGGATATCAATATTTTATATGGTTTAAGGTAGTATGAATGACCTGACGAGTGATATGAAATACTATAATTTGTGAAACAAAAAATTATCAAGTTGTACAATAAAATTTGGACCTTTTGGGACTAATATTTGAATAAAACGTATGCATTAAGTCCCTGAACGGACCATTTTTAATAAACTCTAATGTTATTCTCATTGATATTTGTATAAAATACTATTGCCCGAACTATAGTTAACTATATAAAAAACTATAGGACTTGACCCGGTCTGTCGCAATTTTCATCTGGTTGTTGACGATTTAAATACGGTGTTTCAATTGAAAGGTTGTGAACAAGTCCATTTTTCGTTAACGGTATAGTTAATTATTCGCAATATTTTAATACATTTTATTTCTGTTATAATGATTATTTTGATATCAGATAATGATTTTGTTAACAGATTACATAACATTATTGAATGTTTCATAAATGGTTATGTACACTGCTAGAATTTTATGTTGTTCTTTTTCAAATAGTGTGGCAAAATATTATGCTGCACATGAACTGTGAATTTACAACAACAAAAAACGACAGTAATTATTACAGCATCAAGCTACAGTGGATATACTGCATGAAATTATAGTGAATTTACCACACCTTAATATTGTACATATACAGCATTGGTACACTGAATTTACTTCAACGCATATTAGATTTACAGTATGAAGGTATTGTAATATTAAAGGGATGTGTGTGGAAAATATCCAGTGTTGTACTGATACTACAGCAGCAGATCGCACACATATTCACTGGCGTTAAATACGCAAAGTAAGAGGTCCCACACAATTAAGTATTTAAATCTCGCACTTCACGGATATTATTGTTGCTAGTTAAGAACAATGGAATTAACGAATCAATATATTCACCGCCGTCATTTCGAGAGTTATTTAAGTTTTTTCTCCTGTAGAAATATACACAGTTTCATACCATTTCTTCTTAATCAATTTTTATAACTAAAAATCGCATAGCACGCCAGAGATGCTCGTGGCAGAAACTCCTGTTCGTAATGACTGTTTATCTGATACTTATTCCTAGGTCTGGATGCACTGAACTTCACTTATACGTATCAATAATAGCAAGATAATTTCCTTTTTCGTCACGACAAAAAGTCACTAAATTACTAACATGATACTCTGCACTATACTTGTCCTAAAACATATGTATAAATAGATAATCGCTATTAGAAGATCGAAGCACTCTCACAAGCTATATTACGATATGCTGTAAAATCACAACATTTGTCGTATTCTTCTTTAACCGAGCAATTGTACTGTAGATATAATAGTAAATTCGCTGTAGCATCGCTAAATTTTTTTAAATTACAGCATTTGTGTAAAATAAGAGCATTTTCCAGAAATTTTCTAGAACTACATCAAATGTGGTAAAATTGCGGTAGTTTTCTCATGTAGTCAGGTCGTAAAATTACAGACAATTCTAAGAGTGTATGGTAGACTAGCGCTTAGCACATTCATCGTACTAGATTATTGATGTAATGCGAAGTATTCATGAGGATAACGGTGAAGAAATAATAAAAAAAATATTATAATACCCCAGGAAATGAAAAACATTTTAGTAAGCTCGTGTAACTGATTTCATATTCGTGTATCATTTTCGAACCCTAAGGATGCTTCGTTGATATCGCAACCCTCCCTTCCCATTACGTCGTGTTGCCAAGCTGCAGGCAATCAAAGCCCACTATGGTTCTCACGACGCGCTAATTGCGGGAAGTGGTCTAAGGGTGCTTGAGCTGACGGGGGAAATACAAAGTTGGAGGGAAAAGAGTAGACGGGCTAATGCAACTATAATATTCACCCCATTTAATTAGTAGGTTATGTAGTGGACCTTGGCCTACACAGCTTTTCTTTCACTTAGCGTACGTGGTCCGCCATTGATTTGGTAAGATATCTAGTGGTCCGAGGTATAAAAAGACTGAGAATCACTGGCTCTAGGCGACGCTTGTATGTCATCATGGAACGGCTTGTTCAGTTGTTCCCAGTGTTGCCAAGTTGTACAGAACGGCTTGGTAATAAAAGTCGGCTATAGAGCTTTGTACTTTGCAACATGGTCATCGTCGATTGGTATTTTGCACTTTTGGTTAGCAGAAAACCGTCTGTTTGTGATCTCTTTGACGTCTATGTTGATCTGTATATTTCTACGGCGAACCGGATGTGCAGAATATCACACGTCGCGGTAAGACGCAGAACTACTGAGACGCAAAACTCTATTCAATGTCTCACTGCAAGGAGAACAAAATGTCTTGTTTCCACCTTAGTTGTGGCGGGGGGAAAGGGAGATTTCAGCAAACCCAATTAGACGACGTGATGTCCATGTCTTTTCACTTTCATATAACAGACTACAGTAGTAAGATGATCTGTCATAGCTTCTATACCTGGCGCTATACAAAAGTTCTGCAAAGAAGACGATGGCTGCAACGACGGCACCCAGTTGCAACACTTGCAATGCGGGATAGAAGTCGATGAGCCCCACGGAGACAAAGCCACCACCGCTGTTCTCACACACGGGCTTCTGCGGAATCCAACGCTTGCGTGTACGATCCAGTAGACCCACCTCACGCTGCCAGCGGAGTCTAAGAAGGCAACAAAACGTACTACGTTATTTCTTATTTTACAACAGTATTACAAGTTATAACGATAGACGCGCTGGGGAAATGAACCCCAAACANCCTCACGCTGCCAGCGGAGTCTAAGAAGGCAACAAAACGTACTACGTTATTTCTTATTTTACAACAGTATTACAAGTTATAACGATAGTCGCGCTGGGGAAATGAACCCCAAACACCCTGGGAATAAAATACAGTAAAGATCTAGAAACTGCACTAACTTTTTCTATAAACCCCCTCCCAGGACAGTAAGTATTGGGAAAGGAAAGACAATAAAAAGCTAACAAGAATTAAAAGAAACTTATTATTGACACATGGAAAAAACCCTTTAAAAACGAAATTTGGTACTTTGAGGAAAAATTTCTTTGAACTCAAAGTTAACTCCTTACAATATGGACTATACATCAACTCGCATAGAACAAAATATGAGGTGTAAAACAGGTGATCGGAATCTTACACATATCACAACTCATGATGCCGTGTGTCAAGAAATTAACTCATACAAATACCTTGGTTCTGTAGCAAACGGATATAATTCAGTTGAAGAAGAAATTAAAGAAAGAATAGTAGCTGGAAACAAGGCATTCTTTTTGCATAAAGCATTGTTTAAAAATAAACTTCCCTCTAAAAGTGCCAAATTAAAACTATGTACAGCGGTAATAATACCAGTAGTTACATACGTAGCCGAAACATGGACTCTCAAAGTAAATGACTTCCAAAGGCTAATGATATTTGAGAGGAAGATTTTGCGAAGAATATACGGCCCAATAAAATTAGAAGATGACACCTGGAGAATAAGAAGTAATAGAGAAATAGACGAAATAATTAAATCTATAAACTTAATAAATTTTATAAAGGCACTGAGACTTAGGTGGTTTGGGCATCTACACAGGATGGACAGTGATAGAGCAGTGAAGAAAATCTTCATCTGGTTTCCCTTTATAAAGAGAGGAAGACAAAAATACAGGTGGAGACATGATGTGCTGAAAGACATCAGGAACATGAAAATCAAGAATTGGACCACTTTAAAATGGAAAGAAAGGAATGGATGGCTGTGATAGAGCATGCCAAAACGTTCTACAATGGGATGTTGTAGTGCCTTAGAATAAGAAGCAGAAGAAAAAACAAAATTAATTTGAGACTTAAAATATTGAACCCTGAACTCCCCTTGTCTAGAGGTTACCAAGGCAGTTTACGATTCATATATTTGCTTTTATTACACATCAACCTATACTGACAAGTCGTGCGACACAATATCTTCTTAATATGGACATATCAACCCAACTTTTTCTTACAAAACAAATTTTTTATTTCAAAATAGTTCTAAAAATTCAAATTTTCACCTCTTTGGTATTTTATCGTCAATTAGACACCCGTAGAAACTAACTACCAGATACTTCACTAGACATATAATGAGCCACGTTTGAAGCGTAGTCTGTACAACTAGTAGAGGTATCGTAACAATTATTTTTAGGATGAACGTTTTGGTTGTTAGCTCTGTCACTTTCAAAATAGAAACAAACAACAGTGTTCATAAAATGGCTATTCTGTTTTCACCCCTAAAAAGATTAATCTAGAGATAGAATAGTTAAATACATTGGTGGAGATATGCGTAGAATAAATGTGATCTATTGCCAGTTTGTATAATATTGGGGCATCACTTGGACGAAAGTTGGTGTGGGTAAAGGTTTCCGAGCTAGAAAGNCATCACTTGGACGAAAGTTGGTGTGGGTAAAGGTTTCCGAGCTAGAAAGCTGGTGCATTCTACCAAATAAAGATCTAAATCTATATGAATTCTCATTTAGTATTATGAATATTAGAGTTCCTTTTTCAGTCAATAAATGTTCGTAGATACTCAATTAAGAAATATATTGTTCAAGTCCTCAACAAGTCAGATCGACGTAAACACAATGGTGAAAATTTTTTTTCATTACCCATACACCCAATAAACAACGCAGATTTACATAAAAAAAGAAATTTTTTCAACGAATGCAAGCGAAATCGATTGTATTCATATTTTATCCTAACTTTCTAACAATTAATAGAATTCCCATCACTAACCTTTAAAACAAACAATTGATAACGCTTAGTGATATGTTTCAAAATGATAAAATCAAATAAATATCATGGTAATGTTGCGTATAGTTTTTTTTTTGTTTAAAACTTCTGTCTTTATAACTTATGAAATTGCATTCACGACATGTTTTTAGGATACTGCACTTTTCATGAATCTCCTGACGAAGTCGAATATCAGTCACGTTATGATTGAAATATATTATTTAGTATGAAAAAGGTCGTTAAAGTGAATAATTTAATAATATAATTTTAACAAATATAAACAGAACAACAATCAATAGAAAAGAATTGTGAGTTCTTTTTATGAAAAAAAATGTTTATCTTATTTCTTAGACTCCTAGAATGAAATTGAGACAATTCTAACCTGAATATTTTGCGATCATCCAAAATAAAGGTTGTAAGTACTAATTTATTTATTTCACTTATATAATGCACGTAAAAATATTCCATTGGAATCCTAACTTCATTTGCTACATAACCTCACTCACACATAGAAACAATAGAGGGTAGTCGAAACAATATGACTCGTTTCACAATCATTTCCTTCCTTCCTCCCCAGCATCTAATAAGATCAGTTGTGAGAGGACCAACTGCTGCTGCTGCGTCTGTCCGTGTGCAGTGCGACTCACCTTTCGAGTGGAATCCTATTTTGAGAGCTCTCCCAGATTGTTTGCGTGCCTCTCGACGCGTTCGTGGCGCTCCATGTGGCGGCGATAGAAACCACTAGAGGGCGAACGAGAGTCGTCTTGGACGAGGACCCAAAGCAAATCGAAAGGGAAGCCAGCGAACACGACTCGCCTTCTCGTGTGAAGTGCTTGTGGACAGCGGTCGCGTGACTGATTGCTAGGAGGGCGGGTTCCGCTCTCACGTCGCGGCCAGTGCGGAAAAATCGCGGGGAGAAGAAGAAAAAAGAGGCGAAGAGGAATAAAAACACTCGTAAAAAAGTATTTTATAGGATATTTTCGTTAATAATAATAAATTTACTGTCAAAAAAGCAGTACAAACAGAGTATGATCACAGTGAAGGATTAATTTATTCTCCAAAAGCACGTAAGCGACCATCCCATGAATTCTGATTAATGACACTAAGGCAGAGATGGATTGAATAAATTTCAGCAAATTCGTAGATAACATAAAAAAGTTAGCTACGTGTTATAGCGCTTATAGAATATCAACAAATTGTAGTTTAACATAAAAAAATATTTCACAAGTACGTTTTATCGAGCTATAGATTATTTGGAAAATAGTTATTATAAATCGTAATTATTAAAATACCACTAAATTCAAGATTTATTGTTTCAATAGATTCCGCCCCTAGACAAGAGCCTAGAGAAATTGTATAAACAATCCGAATCTACTCGAAGGAATACTGGAAAAAAACCTGGGCTAGGATTGGGTAGATATAAACTATCGTTTTATATATTACCTTCTTAATGAATAATGTTAATTATGGTAATAAAGTACCAGTATTTCCAGTATTTTTAAAAGATAATTTGAGAAGGATCAGGAATAAAGTTGGGAACACACCGATATAAAATAAGGAATGATATTGCACAGAATTTAATGGGAAAATTGCAGTACATTTGGATTGAGGTTCCAAGGATCAGAGATGTGATGAAGGTGTTTGAGATGGGAGTTGAGCAAGAGAAGTGCCAACAAAATAATTTATTAACATGATGTGCAACTAGCAAAGTAAGCATTAAAATGAGATAATCAAAGAAGAAATACAAAACTGATAAGCTAAATGGGGTGCTGTGATGAGATGACAATGGGATCCGATTCGCCAAACTCCTCATATTTTGACCTAGGCGGCGCTGGGTTGATGTAGATTTGATGATTTGGGTTGACATACAGTTGGTGTGGAAAGGCCCCAATGTCGCTCCAAACGGTGCTAACAGTTGAGCACGTGGCGATTTGACTTGGAGATTATCTCGTGAGCGATTGCTAGTTGTGAGGCCAACGAGATAAGCGAAATTCAATTCCTGTAGCTGTCTTCTATTATAGGCTAAGGAGAAGATGTCGGCTTAGGTGTCGAGTAAATGTGAACGATGAAATGATGACTGGTGTCGGTGCAAACGAGTTAGGGGGACTGAGAACGATCGCTCGTCAAAGGCATAGCGGCCATGGCTAGTGGGATCGCGTGAAGTCACATGTTGCCCATGTATCGATGTGGGGGTATAGATCGTCCATCTTGTTCGATTGACTTGATACGTGATACTAAGTTACTTCAAGTTGTTCTGGCAAAGAAATATAGAATACAGTTCCTCGGATTCCAGGATGCTTTAAGAATCTTGTTTATAAATTAATACTAAATTTAACGTACTAATAACGCTTCTTCCCCATACCTTTTTTTTAACTCAAGGGCGCGAATTTATTATGAACCTATGCGATTTGAAGAAATAGTTCATAGAAGCTCAGCAATCGAGAGATGTCGTTCAATTGTCTCAGAAAACGTCGAGTCGATAGATTGTTCACTTGTCCTATGTTGCTATTTTCTTANATATAGGAAAAGGCGAGGAAAAGACTCTAACGTCTACTTTTCCCATTTCTATTGCCTCTCACTACCTCACATGTACCACGACATTACGAGGTTCTCACACTATTACATTCGTATACAACTTCCGAGTACCTACTCGGCGAGAAGTGATTGCATCGTCAATCGACAGGTGAAAATTGCGACATACCGAGACTTGAACCCGTGACCTCCTGCTCTGGTCGCAGATGTGCTGTCCACTGCACCACCCGCCTCGACGTTCAAGTTCCACGTTCGCCGGAACAGGACGGATGGAAGTTGCGAATGGACATGAGAGTGGATGCGGGTGGTGCAGTGGACAGCACATCTGCGACCAGAGCAGGAGGTCACGGGTTCAAGTCTCGGTATGTCTTAATTTTCACCTGTCGATTGACGATGCAATCACTTCTCGCCGAGTAGGTACTCGGAAGTTGTATACGAATGTAATAGTGTGAGAACCTCGTAATGTCGTGGTACATGTGAGGTAGTGAGAGGCAATAGAAATGGGAAAAGTAGACGTTAGAGTCTTTTCCTCGCCTTTTCCTATATTGGGTTTTAGGTTCCGCAAGTTCCAGTACCAGCTAGTGACAATGTAGAGTCATTAAACTGCTGAAACAGTAACAAGAAAAATTTCAACCTGAAAAGCTTAGTCTCCATCAATTAATTACTTTTTTTATTGCACTTGAGTGAGATCTTTTATTGCACAGGTGAAAAAAAGGAACAAATGTTTTACAGTTGTTGAAAACCTAGAACTAAATCATGTTTTTACACTTGTTCCTGAATGTTATTTTTCCCTTTCTATTTCATGTATTTTATGTTGTATTTTTAGGTGTGTTCAGGTTGGTTGAGAGAGGTGTTAATAAGGGAAGAAAATGGGCTGCCCAGGTGATACAACCTCAAAACACTTGCGAATTCATGGTATAAACCTAAAGGGTTCGCACAGGACACTGTAACAAACTTTTGCTTGTATGAATCTGGGCGCAAGTGTCGCGGAGAGGCACGAAAACGGGAAATACATAAGCTCGTGGCTCGAATATCCGTAGCTGCTGCACGTGTGCGTGAAATACCAGACATCTTTGAAGTTGTACGCCAAACACTCCACCGCCAACGCCGTCAAATACGAGTCACACCTCTCAACGGCGCTGTCAAAAACACTTTGTCTTTGCTTTCATCTCTTATTTATTGTGCTTGCGCCTCACTGCGTCACTTGCGCCTATCCATTCCTATTTAATAAACGATTGTTACAGTGTCCTTAAAGTACCAATCCTTAAAGTTTGTACCGAGAGTTAGGGATCACTATGTGTAAAGATTTTGGAAGTTGCAATGAACTTCGTTAATGAATTGACTGAAAATGATGAAAGAACTTCTCTTCGACATTTTCTCCGAGTATTTTCGTTATATTTTTTCATTTGTTTATACAGTGTGTATGACACGAACCTTTGCGCGAAGATCTCCCTATATCCAGAGCGCTTGGCCACTGCAAAGGACAGCATAGGCAGAGGAAAGAGTTCCACTTCAACGAGACCACATTTCTCTTGCGGAGCGTATGTGTCGCTGATCACTTTATACGCAGCCACTTTATCCACCTGTAAAAACACATTTGTATGTTTTTAAAAAGTCTTTTTATTGTAGTATTGGTAAATGGGAAACGTGCTATTGAAGCTTATCTACACGGAGCGATGGGAGTTAGGAGTTGGGTGGTAGGCCATCGTTAGCAGGAGGTTCGGTTAGCTAAATTTACCAACAACTTGGCCCGCGAGGAGGGGTTAGTAAAAGTAGTTAGTAATAGTTAGAGTTATTAATACTAGCAGGAAATGAATAGAGGAATGTAGACTCTATAGAAACAGCAGTATGATCTGGGACATCAATGTGATATGATAAAAAATTTCTTGCCCCCCAGGAAATTGAACCCGGGATGACTAGGTGGTGCACTAGAACGCTGCCACGGAGGAACCTTACAACTTTTAAACATTATCAACATCTTCCATCATTGCCATGTAGGAAAAGATAGATTATAAACCCTCAAAAACCACAGTCGGTTTTGTTACATTGCAAACACACTGGGATCTAGAAGCCTCATTTTTTTAAATTTGTTCATGAAGTCATTCTTCATTTAAACTCATAAAAATTATTGTATTATACATCATAGTTACTTAAAAAATTATGGAGGTAAGTTTGAAATGAGAATCAAAAATATGTATGATTTAAATACCACTATGTTATTAATGATATTTTGTTCAACTTTTAATTACAATCATTAAACTTTTTATACTAGAAGTGCTCAAAATGATTTTCTATAACATCGTTTTTTCTGCTATCCATATAAAAAATAAATCAGTATCGAAATCTATATTTTCTACACCTATTGTATTGAGTTTCTACATTCCAAACCCAATACAGTAGTAATATGATTGCCTTTTTACAGCACTGACATGAACTCTTTATCTTCCAGTCTCTTACTTTTTGCAAGAATAACCATTGTTGTTTTCTTTCTAGTTTATGAGTATGTTTTTGAGAACAATGAATGTTCAGAATATCTCAGATAGGGAGTAGTAAACTTTTACTCAAACTATTTGTTTCAGGACTGTTATTCATTCGGAGTAGTTTCATTGACCCTAACTGATTTAAAAATCCTCCAGCGTAAAATCAGAATCGTCATGACGAAGAGTAGGTCACATCACAGGGTCTCAAGTGTAGAAAGGAACAGTCTGACTCCCAAGGAAGGTGGAAGGGACTTAATTTACTTGACGAATCCACACAGTTCACAAATAAAGCAACTCCGAGGTTCTTTCACCAGAGGATGGAAGACTGTAATTTTTACATGACCATATGTCCAGCTGACATCAAATGTACTCCTCTAAAATTAGCAGACCACTCTCCACAACCAAATGAATTTAACGTTGAAATCAGTCAGAGAATTAGCCAATGGAAATCTATACCACTTCATGGTAGGCATCCTCATGATCCAGACGAGCCTCATGTCGACAAAGCTACGTTGAACGCTTGGCTTACAAAAGGGGATCTATACTCAAAAACGGAGAAATTTCACATGGCAATTTAAGACCAAGTAATTAGTTAGATAAAATGTATATTGCAAAACACAGACATAGCAGATGACAAATTTAGGAGATGCAAAATTAAACCAGGAACAATACATCAACCAGGAGCATCATTGGAGGATGCTCTCTATTTCACAGACAGATTACACCCACAGACACAATAAAGTTGTTAATATTATCCATCAGAAACTCTGAGAGAAGTATGGACTAATAGAAGACACTGTCCCGTATTACGAAAACTTCCCCAAATCTATTTCAGAGAACAGTAGGTATAAAATTTATTTTGATAGATCAATCCTCATCGACAAGACAGACATCACAACAGACGAAATATTTTATTAGAAAAACTCAAGACAATCAGATAATAAATATTGCAGTAACCAACACCCACAACCTACACACTAATTACAATGATAAAATTAAAAAAATATGAGTATTTGAAAACAGAAATTCTTTACAATTCTTTATAACTTTACAAGAAGCAGTCATCCTTAACACCTGTAAAATAGTCAGAAGATTTTTAAATCGTGACATTGCTTGAGGTAGGATACTTGGTAAACACCGCACCTCACCTGAGTCCAACTGCAAGTTGTAAAAATAGTTAATGAAAATAATAAGAATAAGAATATAATGTACAAAATTCTTGCCTATATATTAGCACAGAAAGTAACCCAACATATAGAGATCGAAAATATACTAACAGAAGAGCAAAAAAGGTGTAGAAAAGGTGTTCAGGGATGCAGAAATAAACTGTTAATTGATATGGTTGTAGCGAATCAAGCAAAGAAAAAAGAACAGAAATTTAGCTGTTAGTTGGATCGACTATCAGAAAGCGTACGATTCCGTTGCACATTCTTGACATTTAAAAATATAGGCCATACACAAAATTCATCCTACAGTAACCAGTTTACTTAAATCTCTCATAAACGGCTGGCGCACACAATTAGAGTTGAAGAAGGGCAATAAAACAACAAGATCAAACTAATTACCCATTCGACATGGCATTTTCCAGGGCGATACATTCAGTCCAATTTGGTTTTACCATACACTCAACCCTTCGTCTAAGATATTGACTGAATCGGGTTTGGGATTCGTACTTCTCGGTGAATACAAAAGGATTCATACCATTAGCCACTTGTTTTATATGAAAGACTTAAAATTATTTGCTAAAGATAAAGATGAACTAAGCTGAATTCTGGAGATCACTGCACAATTTAAAATGATATACAAATTAATTTTGGATCCGACAAATGTACTATGTTGAATGTTAAAAGAGGTAAAACTGATAAATTGTCAGTCCCATTAAAATTACAAGCAAACTCCTGTGAAATAGAAGCATTGAATTCTCATTACAATTATAAATATCTGGGTTGCAACCAAAGTCTACTAATAAACAACAAGCACAGTAAACAACCACTGGAGTTCTTATTTAGGAAACGTCTCAACAAAATTCTGGAGACAGAAATTATTTCAAAAAACAAAATTAAAGCAATTAATTTTTGGTGCATTGCAGTTCTGATATATTCATTTGGAATAGTTCATTGACCACAGATCTTCAAAATTTAAACAGGATGGTACGTACAACTCTAACAAAGTACAGAATTCACCACAATAAAGCCGCAGTTGAATGCCTTTACATTCCTAGGAAAGCAGGTGGTAGTGGTTTGTTGGACCTGAAAGTATTGTGTAATCGTCAAGTAACAGGACCCAAGAAGTACTTTTATGCAAAATATGAAATGTCTCCATTACACAAAGCAGTAGTATCGAGTAACAAAGGATACACTTCAATGAACCTCAATAACAGTGAAAACTATTCTACTATCACCACATTCAAGGACAGGTTGAAGGCGTGGAAGACCAAGCCTCTCCATGGCAGATTTCCCCATGCTCTTAAAATGTCTTTTTTTCTTTCTTGTGGGGCTTTACGGCTCATGTCGACATCAAAGGTCATAGCAACCCGAAAAACTTGTACAGGTAGGGAAAATGCAGTTACGCAGTTACGCATTAGGGAGAGCCAACATGACTCTCCCCGCGTGTGGGACTCGCCTAAAGACTCAACCATACCCACTGAAAACCGTCCTGATTTACAACATACCAAAAAATGAGGGGGGCATAACATAAGGGGGGACATAATATGAGGGGGAACAAAGAATAAGGGGGGACAAAGAATCAGGGGTAGGACAAAAATGAAAGGGATGAAAAAAATGAAAGATATCCTAGCATCTGGATCGAAAAGAACAAGAGGTGACCAAGGAAGATCAGGAAAGAGAAAGGAAGGATCCTAGTACAAGCAAGTGGAAGCAATGCTAGACTCTGCTCGGGACCCCGTGTTTGCCAAACACGTACTTACTAGATGTAAGTCCCCTGGGGGGTTGAAAATGTCGATCACGATGCCTCAGTGCATTGACTCAGAGATGGGGTTCTATTTGGAGAAACTGAGGGATTCATGCAAGCAATCCAGGATTACGTTATCGCAACTAAAAAAAGTACACTGAAAAGCAAGATGTTAACGAAAAATGTAGAATCTGTCACCTGTCAACAGAAACAGTAGATCACATTACCACTGAATGAACAAATTTAGCTAACACACTGTATGTGCACCGGCATAACCTGACTGCTAATATTATACACCAAGATTCGGAATTTTAACAGAAAAAGTTGAAATGACCACGCCCTATTATGAATACCAAGCAAAACTTGCAATAGAAAACAAATTTTAATTTTAAACTATATTATAACCTACCAATACACACAGATAAAACCTAGTAGGCCAGATATTATACTACATAATGTCAGGGAGTGAAAAGTATTTATCACTGATGTCACCCACCCAGCAGATCATAACATTGACAAAGCAGAAATGTATAAGATTTCAAAATACTACCCACTTTCAATAGAATACGAGATATAGAGAATTTATGAACTCTAAACTGTATAAATTCTACCAATCGTTGTTACAGCAAATGGCCTCATAAATAAGAACCTGCTAGAAAATTTGGAAAAACTAAATCTGGATCTCAAGAAACATATTCCCAAGATCCAAAAATATGTTATCTCAGAAACTTGCCGTATTGTTCGCACAGTGCATAACTTACCAAGCCAGGAATGAGGCATGCTAGGTAGCCCCTCAAACCTTTATAAAATCCGTGTGAATAATTCCCGAGAAGAAAGTGTATAATAATAATAATGCCTTTATTTGGTGGTGAAGTGGAATACAACTTCTTTAACTCTTGAACACGTAAGTACATACATTGTTGATTGTTCTCCAAGTTAATTCTACATCCTGGCAACTTCTCTTGCTAAGAAACGGGAATATTTATGTGTCTGGTGTTCACGTGTGAGTAAACTAAGGTTAGTTGAAGAACAGGAATTTAAATCGTGGGTATCGAATAAAAATTTAACAAGTGAACGGAGATGAAGGGTTTTACTGTGGAGTATTTTACGGAGGAGGAGGAGTGTATGGAAAAAAAACTCTTTTGTGTGTGGCTTCATCCTGTCAAATTTTTCGTAGAATTTTGTCCAGTAGTCATAACGTTAGTCAAAAATGAACCGAATACAGGAGTTCAGTATGTTTACAAGTCTGTTGGCATGAGCGGAGGAAATATCGTTGTAAATTTCGTTGGTGTGTTAAGTCAAGGTATGGTAATATTAGTTTTTTTTATGGGGATTTAACTGCTCGTCGACATCCAGGTTATTAGGGCCCTAAAAACTTGTACAGGTAGGGAAAATGCAGTTACGCACTAGGGAGAGCCAACATGACTCTCCCCGCGTGTGGGACTCGCCGAATGACTCAACCATACCCACTAAAAACCCTCCTGATTTACAACTCAAAACTCAAATATCAACATATCTCAAATAATTTCATACATCATTAAAAGAGAGAGAGAAAGAGAAGAAAGAGGAAAATGAAAGATTCCCTAGCGTCGGGATCGAAAAGAGCAAGAGGTGACCAAGGAAAGTCAGGAAAGAGAAAGAGAATGGAAGGAGTCTCGCACAAGTAAGTGGAAGTAATGCCAGACTCAGCTCTGGGCCCCGTGTTTGCCAAACACNCCCTGGGGGGGGGGTAATATTAGTGATTAACCAAGAATTTGCTCTATAGATTTTGGGAAGATATCTTTTACATGGTTTGGTTGCTCAGTACGGAACGTAGGTATTCATTTCAATGAATTACCCTGGGCGATTGACTGGATTTCTATCAAATTTTATGCAAAAAATTCAACAATGTAATTATCGTTGAGACATGCGTAACAATTGTGTAACGTAAAGTACACACTGGGGTCTCAGGAACGCAGGACGCTCACCGATGCTTTTCGCTGTTAACGTGTAAAGGTTATTTAGGTTGCTACTCTTAAAATATGAGGAGTATTAGGGATATAAATTATTAATGGGATCCTGAGCAACCCAGTGTGACAGTTGGGGGTTAAAAGATCACCAATATTTTATCTCTAATCCTGGTACTGTATGAAGAAGATGAGTGAATTGAAACATAAATTTTCGGTTTATAAAAATTCTGTTGCGCTTAAGGTATGATATAACTTCTTCAGCATTCCCAAAACGTTTATTTGAAACATTAAATATTAAAACTAACATTAACTTTAAATAAATGCTTCAAATATAATGTTCATTCTATAACACAATTTCAACTCTTATGGTATGCCGATGAAAATGGAGCGGAAATATATCTAAATTACATTCATGGCTACATCCCATTTTAAATAATATAGTTTTTCATGTATGCAAAACTGAAGATTTGTATCATGTGCAAAAATGAATTGTATCCTATAACTAACTTAGAACAAACCGGTCGTTACTAAACTGTACAAATTACCACGTATACTCCTTGGAGGGTAATGGGAAACCACAACGGTTTGCATGTAAAAGCATTACAATCACCTCCATCATCATTATTTCATAAAATAACCATGACCTAGGTGTGTCTAGGGTTGCATAGATACAATTTGAGATGGTTCAAACCAATCGTAATGGAAATAACTTACACGTGGACATTAGAAACTTAAGAAACGTGGCAAGTTCAAAAAGGTGATGGGATGAGAATCAAATCCACCCTTTTCGCTCTATTAAAAGCTTTGAATTATTCTCGCTTTCGTTTAGACTTCAACGACTCCCTCACATTTTCTAGTTGACATGTGTCTTATCTTTACGCTATTTAAAGCAAAACAGTAAATATTCATCTCATACACTAATTCAGTCTCCATTTTACCGGGCACGATGAATTATTCATCATTTGTAATGACATGCAAGTTAGAATTTGTCATGGCATTCAAATTGTTTTTTGTTTTGCAAATTTTAGGGACACAGGTTTGAGCACTGCTAGAGGTATCAAAAAAATGGAATAATGTATTGGAATAAAATTTTCAGCAGTAAATGTTGCTAGTAGTTTAATCTACCATATGAGGGGAACATTGACAGAGTATGGACTGAGAATTGTCTATTCGAAGAGAACTACTTCCAACATAAGCAAATTTTCAGGAGTCAGAAAAATATTGTAATGAATCATTTATACCCCCTTTCGAATATACCTTTTAGATATGACTAATTTTCATTTTTAACATCAATGAAGGCAAATACACTGTTCCCAACTTAAAGAACGTAAAGTCAAAATCAATTGTATGTATATTATTACATTTATCTACACAATCGGCCTTCCTTTGTTAGAATCAAAATGTATGGAGGATACTTTAACAAGAAATGAAGTATTGTTGAAATTCATATTCCATATTTAAGGACTGCAATCGAAAGAGGGGAAATATTTTTAAAAAGTGGAAATGGCTCCATTCGAATTGACACTCCTCAAATATGAATCACCTGGAAAGCAAACATTCCTTTTCGAACGCGTTCCACTCCATCGTTCAGAGTCATGAACGCCGACTCTCCTTGTGGAGCCACTTTGCGTCGATAGAAGTTCTGTACATCCTCTTTTTTACTTTCCTGCAATGATGGAACCAATAGAAATATTTACAAAACAAACAAACAACATTACTCAGTAAAATAAAAATATTTCCAATAAATGAAACATAACTCAGGATACACACACACTGATAACAATGCTAGTAGAGCACTTAGGCGGGTAGGAGGGGGTGGTCCACTCCAGTCTTCCACCTTTGAGGGGTCTCCAAACGGTTCAGCAAACCATACATTTAGATAAATTTGAACACAAAGAACAGGTATCGCTGATTGTTATAATCTCTTAATCAATCCTTTCCAGGAACATACCAATCAAGTTTTTTTTTTCCATATTTCGACCCCTCAAATGGGAAGCCCTTTTCAAGAAATTAGAAACAATTTTGATAAACTTGCCTGGTGTGTTCGTGGAAAAGTACGATTTGATCACAAAGATACTCTAAATAATTTTTATAACAGTAAAGTTAGCCACAGTTGAGATTATTATAAAATAACTCTCAAACTTCCGTTTCAATTGTTTCAAATGATTTGGTGCTATCGACGTGCACTTGTTTCCAAACAAACTCGACGGTATTTTGAAGATGAGGGCTCCTACCACCCTGTGTCTCATGATACGTAAGTACGCAACTGAACAATGATGTCACAATGATGAGTTAATTTTGTCTCGGGAACATTTCTGCGTTGAAATAAATATTTTTAATATAAGAAATAACGATACCGAACAAGATCAAGCAAAAATATAATACAAAAATCTTTTATTTCTTATAAAACATTTCTTTAAAATAAGGTCGTTCAAAATTAAAGAATAAAACAAAATACAATTCGCTGTTATATTTTTTTTTAGTTCGTCTCCTTTCTAACTTTTCTCTTCTTGCGACAGCTCGCGGGCAGTTCACTTATTTAGTTCGCTCATTAGCATTCCATCTCAAAGGAACGTGAAAATAAGTTAAGGTCACCGAGGAAAGTTCTGTTGTATCCCCTATTATCTTTTGAGAAAAACAAATTGAGGGCCATTTCTCTTAATAAATTGTCGTGAAGTGCCTCAACGTTGCCACTCGATGATGGGAACCAATTAAGTCTTTCGTTTACAAAGGTTGGTAAAGCGCATACATTTTAGGTTGCCTAACCCTCTTTGTATGTGTACTCTTTGTAAGGTGAGTTCATTATTATTAATATCTTTCAATACTATTCGTGTAATCTTTTATATTACTCTTTTTTTACCTCTGAATTTCGGTGTTAGGTCGGTGCGGAAGAAATTTGAGAATACAGTACAACCTCTCTTAACCGACTTCGGATGAACCGGTTTATCCTGTGTGAAGTTCTCTTTTAGTTTACAATAGTTGGTAGGTAGTGACTCAAATATTGATTCTTTGACAGACATTTGCTGGAAAGTAAAATGGGGCGTCGTGACGTTAGGTGTGCCTTGTGTTAGTGTTGTGGTTGGCAGAACGAGGAGGGAGAGGGAGTTCGCCAGTTTGATTTCCCACTTGCTTCCGAGTTCATTTTGCTATGAATCATTCTTTTGTTTTCGTTTATATACTTATGTATGTACGTACAGTGCAATAAAATGAGTTACATGTCGTGTCATATCTGATGAAATTGTAGGCTCTTTTTGAACGAAAATAGTTGTTTTTTTCTCGGGCACCTGGAATTAACCGGCGAAACGGGTAACCGGCCAACCAGACCGGTTAAGAGATGTTCCACTATCGGAGGAAATGTTTTTAGGGAAGAAGAATGTAAACACGGAGGATAATATCACGCATCTCATCTTTAGTGAGAGATGAAACATTCGTTCACCCTGATCTCGATTTAGTTATGAGATAAGAACCAACTAAAGATGTAACTTCGACCACTTTTCCGAATGTACAACCATGGACTTATTACACTCAGTGTCTTCTGACGAAACAGGGAAAAGCCTATTTTCTATTTGTTCAACGCATGGAGCATCTTTGTGGCCATGAAAACTCTGTAGATTCGAAAATTGTGGGCACACAATATTGAAAAGCTTCAATATCACATTTAATATATATCGAGTCCAATAAACCGTTTAATAATTGAGGACATATTATAAGAACAGGTCCGGAAGATTCCATCCAAAGCCACGGAAAATGTGAATTTTGCCTCGTAAGGGTGTTGGGAGAGACATAAAAGAAGTCAGGTCGTTTCAGTTTACAAGCAAACACGGTTAGTATAATTATGTTATGTTGAATGAAAATGGGAGACGGGACTGAGATTCGAACTCGGGACCTTGAGCTTAGCGCGCTCATGCGCTTTCCAACTGCGCCATCCCGTTCGCCTCCCGGTCCCGTCTTCCATTTTCATTCAACTTGCGAGACTCAAAGACCTCTGAGGTGGTCTCGTAGAGACTACGCTCCTCATATATGAGGCGACTCCCAAGTTGAATGAAAATGGAAGACGGGAACGGGAGGCGAACGGGATGGTGCAGTTGGAAAGCGCATGAGCGCGCTAAGCTCAAGGTCCCGAGTTCCAATCTCAGTCCCGTCTCCCATTTTCATTCAACATAACATAATTAATCTGTTACGTGGCGGAGTAGTTCACCGCAATTTAAGAAATTTCTACGGTTAGTATAATTATAAAGAAAAGTAATACAGATGAACGAGAGAAGTACTTATAGACGTGGTCATAAAAAAAATGTTGCTTCATACTGAGAGAGATAAATTATTGCTACAATATTTGTGTGATTGAATTGTACCAAGACACAAAAACCAAAGAAAATCGCACAAATGTAAGCATATAAGACGAAAAGTTTGATTATTGAAAGAAACGGAATATCTTTTCAAGTGAAGTTCTAAATGGATATTTTTTTGAACTTTTTGCTGACAAATTTTTAGTTTAAGTAATGAGGCGTCCGGTTGAATTATTGGTTCTTTCATTCATTGAAAAATGCAATATGTTAAGGGTAGGATCCACGAAGTACAATATATAAATCACGAGTTCATTAAGTTTAATTAATATGGTTCATGCGTTACAGATATGCAGTTTTCGGTTTAGAATCTCTAAATAGAAGAGGCGTACTCCTTAAATCTGCAGTTGAACCTGTAATTTGTTCCTGCGATACAAAATTATAACGAAGGTTAAATCGCATTGCTACAAAATCTCGCCTGCGACACTGGGTAGGGTCGGCTAGTATTATTTTAATGACACTATTTTTACGCTGTTGTATTAACTGTACACTGGAGCGTTTGAAATACTGACGCTTTTTTTTCAGTGGGTTTACTCATTGAATACATTAGGTAAAGAAGATTGTAAAAGGAACAAGACTTAATAAAAAGGACGAATGGTAGAAAGAAAAGGAAAATCAGTTTACATAAACAACTAATGATGGTCAAATTGATATATCCAACTCACAAACGAAGACTATCCTCCGATTTCATTAATGAATCGAAATACATCGTTAGAAGAAAAACATATTGGTAACATGATATTGTAATCTTAAACAAACTGAAATAATTTTGGCAGATACTGTATGAATTCAGAGAAAAAAGTAAGTGGAATAAATAATTGTGGGAAAGAATGCAAAGAGAGTGAACATTGAAAATTTCGGAAATATCGTAGAATTAAAAAGCATATGAGAGGAAATAAATATGAATTAACATAGTAAAAATTGAAACTTCACAACTGTTGAGAGGTAAATGTTTGATACAAAAGATAAGATTCTCATTCCTCATTTACTTGAAGTAGCATGTAATGCCTACGCTTCACTTGGCATTGCACATTTGTGTATTTGCCAACACGGCCATGGGTATATGAGCTATTTGTGTATTACTTGTCTGTATTGCTCTATTGAGGCAAAAACGCAAAATTGCGAACCGTATCCGTCCTCTTTTAGTCGGTTTTCAGTCGCGCATCAAAGGCGTATCAAATAGGGCAAATATTCACGTGAATTTTTGATCACATTTAGTTAGCCGTGTATCGCTCACTATAGTGCGCGCGATCGAGATTTGTTAATATTCTGGTTCTTTAACCTATACTTTTGAATTTTTTTTATTCTCTAATTTTTTTATGGCTGGAATAACGAAACAGTATTGAGATTTCTTGAATTATATCAAATGAATCCTCGCATTTGGTCATATGAATTATCAACATCCACCATGGCATTTTTCAATCAACATTGTTTGCCAATTGGCAAAAATCAACATTGTTTGCATGGTATTTTTGTAACTTCATATTTACAGAATATGTATAAATAACATGAATCAAATAAAAAACGAGCTCTCCCGCTGTCAACACATCCATTATTGGTACCGGCAAACATATTTGGCGTAATTGAATTATTTACTTGGCCATTCCATGAGTGGATGCCATATTTGTGAACACGTCAAATATTTTGCCAAATTGAGCGATTACACTACACAAAGCCGCACCGCAACGAAAAGTGAAGTGTCAGCATAAGAATGTTGAAGTTATATTCAGCAAGCTTTTATGGCTTAATATACTTGATACCCTCAACCTAATTGTATCAGTACGATGCTGAAAAAAGAAGTTGAAGGGCAATTGAATGAACCTAATGAAATTGCACTCACAATCATCCACGTCTTATTTCTGAGACGAAAACAGAACTTATGTGCCGGAACAAAAGAATGGTTCTTAAAGAATGATTTTTTTTAAATTTTGTGTTGGGAACCTCCCATTTTGTATTGTTTTAAAGTAAGAATTCCATAAAAATGTCAGAATTAAGACATATTTTAAAAGTTACTAACAAGCTTTATAATTTTGAAAAATTTTTAAAATATTTTTTGGCTTGGAAGACCTCGAAAATATATTTAGAATATTTGATCATATTTAAAACGAATACTTCAAACAAATATTTGTATAGACATACTTTTTTTGAGACGTAGAACTAAACGGGAGTGTGCCCCGTCCAAATTTCAAAAATTATTATTCTAGGAAACCACCCAACGAGATATATGCGCTGATCACTTCTGCTCCTAATGGATGGTGGGACGGTAACACATAGGAAAATATACTGTTCACTGTCTTGTGACAGATGATTAATGTCACTTCAAAAATGAAATTCATACGCGCATTTACAAGTCGTATACACTTTATCAGTTACTGTTGATTCTTTCACAGTAGTATTCTCTTCCATAATTCATTAAACAGTCCCTCATATAATCATATTTAAACTCGAGACTATATTAATTGGACATGCTCATGACTTGGACGACCACAATTGTGAGGAACGGACGATCAAAATACATCCTCCATTTTTTTAGTTAACTGACACATTGCGTAATATGTTATTCACTGCGTACTCATGTTCGTCCACATTAGATTACGTGTAACACACCGGCCTAATGAGAGCAAACATGTTGTAAATGATCTGTGTGTCAGAATAGTATGGCTTGCAATGAGTCAG
>NNCF01136199.1:1099-15375 GCA_002313205.1 Laupala kohalensis | reverse complement strand
CGCAGGCAAATTGTTCCAGTCCCTGATTGATCTTTTGATATACGAGTATTTTTTTCCTACGTCTGTTTTTTTGTTTCCTTTCACGAATTTTGAATAAGTGATCTTTTCTACCCAATCTACTGGTCGGTTTTCTAAACGTTCTTTGACATCCTGCGACGCTGGTTCGGTTTCAAGTGTACTGAACAGACATCCCAGTCGCGCTCTTCTTTTTCGAATTTGCGGAGATAATTATTCGCATGTTTATGAATTTAATAGCTTTTTCTGATTTTTTTCCAATTCTTGTATTTGATATTTTCTATAAAGGTCCCATCTTCCGATGCACATTCCAGTAGATGCCTAATGATTCAATAGGATATCACATGACTCCTAAGCAGACAAAGATATCACTGCGAGGAACATAAAACATGTCGTAACATTAGAACAATCATTTGATATATTAATATATTTCGATGATATTTCAGATAAAGTTATACTAAAAAAATACTTTTACTAATTTTTAAAAACCAAATTTGGAATTTATTGGTGCGTTTTGTAAGTTTTATATAACATTTATTTCATTGGAATGAAAAACAGCTGTGCAAATTTAAACTACTAGGTACACAAAATTCAGGAAAACATCGATTCCGAAATTATTTTCTTAAATATTATTTAATTATCTTCCGAATATGCCTCATTTCCATAATAACCTGAAACTATAAAAACTCATTCTCCGTTTGCAACACTAGTGGCATATTATCCAGAGCTGATTTGTCATTTCTCTTCATGATTATCATTAGTCGGACTCCCTCTTGATCATTTAACTCAATTATAAAAGATGTTATTTACATATACCCTTCTTACACGTACACTGATTATTGCGTACTATCTTCTTCCAAAAGAGTTATCTCCGATTGTCACCATCTTCTGCCATCATTTCGAAAATTCCTTGATTTGGTTTGAACATTTGTTTCTTGTCTGTAACATGATGGTTACACTGGTGACATAAATTTGTGGAGGCCACGACAGTCAGTTGCCTTTTCCCATTTAATGTCTCGAAGTAACAACGTATTCCTAATTTGCTTCACAAGACCTCATATTGTCTCGTAATCTCTTGACTATCAACATATGGCCTCAATCTCTTTCCGAGTTTTATTGCGCCATGAAAACAACCAGATATAAAGATATACAACCATTATTCCTGATATAACCTCCAAGTCTTGTTCTGACCCAATAACAGTTTCTCCAGTGGATCAGAAAGAAGCGTTCTAGACTCCTCAGGAGACGTTTCTATGATCTATTTTCCCACGCAGTGCAGTAATACGATATAAATAATAGTAACGCCCCAAAATAAACCTGTTACTTTATGACTAATGTTGTATTTCCTCATTCCCACTGTATACCTTTGCATATCTTTTAACCTTGTTAAAAATTACGTCGTAAATTAACTAGATGATTAGGATGGTCTTGAAATGATAATAGTTTATCTACAGACACACCAAGTTACGAAATTTTTTTCTCGTCTGCAAGTTTAAGGCGCCACCTATCTACTGGAAAAGTTGGTTCACGNATACCAACTTCAATGTTTTTGACTGATATATATTTAAAAGCACCTCCACTTTCCCAATAGACGCGTCCTCTTTTCTTCCAAAGCTGGTCTGCTGTTTGCTTCCAGTAATAAAGCTATTTTACTTATTATCATCGGCACGTGACCTAGGCAATACCGCCATATAACCTCTGTACCGGTATGAACCCTTCCGCTCCGTATGTAATCACTCCCCGAACGGATTGGGGCGAAACCACGACTGAAAGTCTGGGGGGTCAAACCACAGCAAACGAAGATAGTAGATTGAATAAAATTATATTAGATACAAAAAAAAAATACTTAAACAATATTTTTATTTTACATTTTTTACTATTTCTTTCTAAATTAAAATTTCTTATCATTTTATTTTTTTTAATCTCGAAAAGAGATTTTTGATTGATCTAAATGAGAAAGCAAAAATCGATGCTTGAATTTCGA
This sequence comes from Laupala kohalensis, assembly GCA_002313205.1. Lineage (NCBI taxonomy): Eukaryota > Metazoa > Arthropoda > Insecta > Orthoptera > Trigonidiidae > Laupala > Laupala kohalensis. Next base: position 13,376 of record NNCF01136199.1, on the reverse strand, counting down.
GACGGTCGTCTGCGAGTCGTAATGAAACTTACCTTTCGATTTTTGAGGTTGCGAGACACGTCTGTCGTTGAGTTCTGTATCTGCGACGAAAATCGAAGTGCGTAGAGACACATCAGAAACCCACCAACAGAACACAACAGCAGTAAATGACGCAAACGCGAGAGACTAAAGACAAATATCTTTACTGGGTCGCAGAACCATTGATTACGCAACGATAACACGATATGGAAAACTGATAATTCAAAGCGATTGTCATGAAATATCTGGTCATGAGATAAGTGAACTTTTCACACGATTACGTGTTACACGTCCCTCATAAGCAGAACGTTTCTCCTGGCCATCAGGTCGGTTTCTCTTTGAGTCTTCTTTGCAGGTAAGTGACTAAAATATTCGTGCGCACAGATTCACGAAAATATTATTATATTAAATAATGCTATTGCAAAATTATTTTTCCCAAAGTAATAATTGCTCTCCTGTTTTTCTTTTAATTACTGTTACCAGTTGAACTTTGGCCACATTTCTGCAACAGTGCCATTGCCAGTTTTCTTTAGATCTTAGATTCCCTTTTTTTATCTACGATTCAATTCTCTCTGTTTCAATCTCCTTTCTCCCTTCAATCCATCTTATTTATCAAATCCATTACAGATCTGTGTCACATAATCCTTATATTCCTTCATTTTTCTCATTGATTTGCAATACTTGTATACTAAGATTTGAATAACTAGATGCAATAATATATTCTCATTAATATTTAAGCTCATAAAACGCACGCAAGATTCAGTGTACACTGATGAAATATTGTTTCATAGGTCCCCACGTCTAATAACTAAGATTTAAGTTTTAAAATTAACAAAAGTTTAAATTAAGGCAGATTTGGTTTTGCTACTTCCAAAATACTTTTATAACTTTCAATGAACGACCAGTTAGCGATTTCTGAATACGTCTGAGCAAAAATTTCCTTTAAATTTCTAGGTATCCTTTCACAGATTCTTCTCCATCGCTTAATATAGCGTTTTTCATCTGAATTATTGCTTCTAGACATGATTTTAGCTTCATTTGAACTCCTTATTTCTCACAATAATCATGCTGCATGTCACGTTTCCATGAAACCATTTTTGCGCGTTTCGTGAAACCCTATATGAAGTTCCCAATTTGTTTCAATGAGATACGTTTTATGAATCTAATCGCCATAACATTAACATAATCTAAACGTCCATTTCAGAGATATGTAGACCATTATTTGTTGTAATATTTGTAAATGGGAAGTGTAGCGTGCTATTGAAGCTTCTATGCAACGGATGATAGAAGGTAGGAGATGGGGGGTAGAGCTGTTGGTAATACGTGGGCCGGTTAGCTGAGTTTACCAACAAGCTGGAGGTGTTAGTAGCACTAGTTCGAAATAGTTATATTTATAGATACTTGGTCTACAGATGAAGAAGGGTTATCTTTTCAGTGGTCGCAGGTAAGTGAACTAAGACATTATTATGAAAAGCTAGAAACGAATCTGGCCCCACCGGAAAATAAACCCGGAGTGAAGTGGTATTGTGAGCCAGTGGTGGGAAACAGATTAGACTCTGGAGGTTCTGTAGAGCATTTAATATTATGAAGTAACGCATTTATTCTCATAATAAACATTTAATTCTGAAAAAAAATATTTTTAATCTTCAAATAGATGAATTCTCTCAAGCTGTAGTCATAAATCTTGATATATTATTATTATTATTTTTAATATAATTTTGAGGTCACGGGAGAATTTTTTTTATCTTTTGCATATCAAACGCGGATTCGTTTTGCTTAAACAACTTGTGAGACATTTAGCTTTCGTCTACATTTCTCTTTCACTCCGATATCTCAGCAAATTTGTCTCTCCTTATTACATGCAATTTCGCACCTTCTAAAGCTATGACCAATTACACATGTTTTATCGACGCAATCACTGATATTCTCTTATCTATCTCTGTAATAATATTACGTTCAAACATATGTTTTCATCTCCACTTACCAAATAGATAAGTATTTCCATTTATTCTGTAGTACCTTTCATCATACCTTCTTTAAAATATGTGTAATCCGTCTTCACTTGAAAACTCTTCATCGGAAACGGTTTGACTGTCACTCGCAAGTTTCCCCTAAAGTTCGTCGCCATTTTCATCAGTCCATAGTTACGGCACATCTTCTGCACCTCCGATACTACAATGAATCCTGCAAATGATAAAAATAACTCTTCTTTTTATATCCAATATGTTTTCGTTAGGTTTGCCAGTGACTTTCAATTTGTACATAAGTCGTTCTGTATCTTTTAACAATACCAGAGGCAACTAAAATATCGGGGCTGAATGTACTAGTCAACTCTGCACAGCTCCAGAATCTTTTAGATTTCATTCGTCTAGTCCTCTGTCAGCCTTGAGTAACATGCTTTGTTCGCCACTGAATTCCTCAGGGTTCAATTCCCGGCAGAGTCAGAAAAAAATTGTATGTCAACCAATGTCTCAGTTCATATAATTGAGACAAATGAAATGTGAACCCTCCTCCTTCTATCCACCTCTTAACCCCTTTCATCTCCTACATGTACATCTTACTTGTTATAACTTTTCATAAAAACTTGAGAGAAATTGATACAATATATTCATAAAGGCCATTCTAAGATGACGCCAGGTAGTTTTTAGTGTTCGGGAGAGAGAGAGAGATTGACAAAGGGAGGAGTATATGACCGAGATGTTTTACAAATGTATATGATTAATGACTTGATGTATATATATATTAATGGTAGATGCGATATTAATTGAGGTGTGCAACTGAATTAAAGAATGTAATATGAAATTGTATGATATCAGATAATGTAATTCGTGCTTATTAGGTGTTTGAACTAAGATTTATTTCTCAAGATTCAAATGAAATATGGAATATTAATACTGAATATTAATCAACTTTTAGATGCCCTGTTGAAGACAATTATCAGTATTAAAACTTTGGAGAAAATAAAGTGATGTGTTATATATGAACTATTTTTATTGCCTATAATATTTAGCAACCGCATACTCTGTTTATATTATAAAATACTAAGACAATCAGTAAATATTATCTAATCCTAGTATCTTACAAGTACATATTAAAGAAACATTTTAAAGAAACTACTTTTGTTTACTAAAAATCATGGCAGTGCAGCCCTTTAAACTCGTCATTCTTAGACTTCTTTGTTAGACGAGTTTCTTTTTGTTCCACAGTTTTTGCTAACTTTGGGTCAAACATTGATACCCCAGTCAATAGAATAAATTTTAGTGCTCATCACTAAGATATGAGTCAAGCCGCTGACCCGACATAAACACTATTGTCTTGTAATCTTCCATTACCCTCTACTCCACCAAAAAAAGCATGAATCGAGTGTTAAGTATCGTCAAATAGTGTATGTCATTTTGTGCGTTTTCAATATAGCTGTTGTGAGAAATCATGTGCTCTTAAGCAACTACTTGGTTAACGGTCCTTTTTGTTCTTAGGACTACATAGGGAAGAGTCTGAGCCGCGAGAAGTAGATCGGAAACCGGTAATCTAAAGTAAGGCTCTCACGACCTTTAACACGTGTCTCTTGTAGACTTACGGCCATTTTTACTAGAGCAACACATTTAGAAGAATGGTTCTCAAAAGCAAATTGTATAAAAGAGACTTTCTGCTCAGGAGCTGAAACGCAAGATGCTGTTGAGACGTCTCTCGCTTTCGCTTCCTTTACTGCTGTTGTGTTCTGTTGCTGGGTTTCTGATGTGTCTCTACGCACTTCGATCTTTTTCGCAGAAACAGAACTCAACGACAGACGAGTCTTGCAACCTCGAAAACGAATCCACAGGTAAGTTCCATTATGACTCAAAGACGCTCGACTCGAAATTTGTGCACCACTTTTTGCTCTCTCAAATTAAATCAATCAAAGAATATCTTTTCGAAATTTAAAAAAAAATGATAAGATTTTTTAATATAGAAAAAAATAGTAAAAAAAAAGTTATGAGTCATGATGTTATAAATGTTTTTTTTTGTTTCTAATATAATCTTTTTCAATCTAATATATACGCTCGCTGTGTCTTCGGCCCCCAGACTTTCATTCGTGCTTTCGCCCCAGTCCGTTCGAGTAGTGATTTCGTATGGAGAGGTAGGTTTCGAAATAGGATAGATTTTCTATAACGGTAATTTACTAGGTCACGTGCCGCTTATGATTTGAACTAATAGTAAATTAGCTTTATTACTGGAAGCAAACAGCAGACCAGCTTTGGAAGAAAAGGCGCCGCGTATATTAGGACATTGGGGGTGGATTTGAATATATATTATGAATATCTATTATGAGGTTGGTATTCGGCTTGAAGCCAAGAGGGCCTGAACCAACTTTTCGAGTAAATAGGCGGCGCCTTAAACTTGCAGACTAGAAAAAAATTTCGTAACTTGGTGTGATTGTAGATAAACTATTATAATTTCAAGACCATCCTAATCATCTAGTTAACTTACTACATGAGTTTTTAACAAGATTAAATAATATGCAAAGGAATTCAGCGAGCGGGAATGAGGAAATAAAACATTAGTTATAAAGTAACAGGTTTACTTTGGAGCGTTATATATATATATATAACGTATTACTCCACTGAGTGGACAAATAGATCATAGAATAAGCATTTTAAATGTCACGTGAGGTGTCAAGAAGACATCTTTCTGATCCACTGGAGTAACTGTTATTGGATCAATACAAACCTTGGAAGTTATATAAGGAATATAGCAGTATATCTTTTAATCTGGTAGTTTTTATGGCGCTATAAATCTCGGAAGGATATGGAGGCTAAATATTGATAGTCAAGAGATTACTCGACAATGTGAGTTCTGGTGCAGTAAAATAGGAATACGTTGTTACTTCGGGCCATTAAATGGGAAAAGGCAACTGACTGTTGTGACCTCCAAAAACGTTATGCCACCAATGTGACCATTATGTTACAGACAAGAAACAAATGTTGAAACCAAATCAAGCAATTTTCGAAATGATGGCAGGACATGGTGACTATAGGGGATATAAATTTTTGGAAGAAGATAGCACGCAATGATCAGTGTTACTGTAAGAAGGAAAGATGTACATGACATGTTTTATAATTGAGTTAAATGATCAAGAAAAAGCCCGACTAATGATAATCATAAAGAGAAATGATAAATCAGCTCTGGATAATATGCCACTACAGTTGCAAACAGAGAATGGGTTTTTATTGTTTCAGGTTTTTATGGAAATGAGGCATGTTCGGAAGATAATCAAAGAATATTTAATAAAATAATTTTGAAATTGATATTTTTCTAATTTTCTTGTACGAAGTAATTTAAATTTGCACAGCTTTTATTCATTTNATCCTAACTTATAAAACGCACCAATGAATTTCTAGTTTTGTTTAAAAAATTCAGTAAAAGTAATTTTGATGGCTATTTTAATATTCCTTTATCTGAAATTACATCGAAATATTTTAATAAATCAAATGATTATTCTCATGTGACGACTTCTTGAATGTTCTTCGCTGTGATTTCTTTGTCTGCTTTGGTGTCATATGATATCCCATTGAATCATTACAAAGCAAATATGAACAAGCNGATATTCTATTGAATTAGTAAAGCAAATGTTCATATTTGCACACTTATCGGAAATTTAAACAAATTGTCAATCTCAATTAAATTGAACTCTGTCATTTTAAACTTGTCCTTGTAGTTGAAGAAGATAGTGTAATGGAGCCGAGAAAAGAATATGAAATGATTTTACGTCGCCTCAAGAATACTGTTCGCCAACATGATTTCTTCATCTCTTCAGAACTCAAGAAGATACTCCAGAAAAATTTAACTAAGTCTTTATCATCGGACATCGCAAAAATCAGTCAACTGAACGGGGAACACCAAAGGTATGTTTTTTTATGTTAAAGATTTTTTGTATAGGCTCTCTAAGTTTTGGCGTAGAGACAGCAGTCCCATTTATCATTGAGATTAATTATCTTTGATTTTGGGTTATTTTAAAATTTATGAATTATAAGTAATATTTTGTGGAATAATTTAAAAATTCAGAAATAGTTCGTAATTGTTAGGTATTTTGTGTTTTCAATTTGCCATAAATTCTTGATATGTGATGAAGTCTAGGAGGGTATTTAACAATTTTCTATTCTTATATGCCATGAATTTGCTATGATGCGCAGATACGCCTCTGTCTAAGGTCGCTTTATCTGCTTTGATGGGCTACTACTGTTCTCGTTTCCAGGAAATAAATCAAATTATTGAAGATAATACGATCGTGATAATCCTATGTGTTTAACCATTCTTGATGAAATTTATTAATTATTATCTACAAATATAAGAGTTTAAATGTAATGTTTATATGATCGTAATGCAGGAAAAGGTTTCAAGTATTATTTTCTTAAAATTCAATTTAGGTTTTTAACTTTTTTCTGATTGTTTTATTCTAAGTTTTCGTCAACTAACAGTTCATGAAAATTGTTTTTTTTATTAAGTAAGGAAACATAATAAATTTATTATTATTATTATTATTGTTCTCACAATACTTTTACACAACCAACATTGCCAAAATGCATAAAGGATGAGTTATTATATTATAAGGACTTCTTCGAATAACCCCTAAAGAAATAAAGAGCTCTAATGATACTGACATTGCCGCTGACGAGCAATAACGCCCTACAAATAAACTTAAACAAATAAAAATACATAAGTTGTGTTTTCATGATGGTAAATCGTGATGTAGGACCAAATAATTGATGTATTTAAAAGATTGGTAACAATTTTTTCTGCATAAATATTGATATTTTTATTAATTTTGGAAAAAAACTATTGATAAATATGTGTTTTTTCATGGCTTCGTTGAAGCAGAATACAATTGTTGGGGAAGATTATTTATTGTATTCACAATAACGTCTCCTCCTCTCCAAAAAAATATTCCAAGTAGGTTTTTTTTTAAGAACAAGATTTATTGCGTGAATATGTAACCGTCTTGGAACAAACAAATGAATAGCACAAGACGACAAACGGTAAAGCAATTGAAAGTTCCGTGTGAACTTCGTTCTCACGTATAACTGGCGTTGATCACAAGAAGTATTCCCTGCGTTGACAGAATATTCACAAACAAAAGAAAATTATTTTGTAACTTCGCAGATTTCGACCCCAATCGATATGTAGCTATCGACATAATATGACCATTTCTTGACGCGCGTCAGCACAGTGGGGGGAATCGAAAAATTGGTCCATGTGATGCAATCACTTCCTCCATCTTATCTTTTCCTCTAATTAATAATTCTCCGGATAAAATGCGAAAGCTTAGGCACCAGTGGAGTTTCTGGTAAAGTTTGACTTCATCAGTAAGAAGAGAGCTTAGTGTAATAAATAGTCCCGCATTCCACAAATTCAAATAACGTTAATTCTAATATTTATTCGTATCTGATATTTTTAAAAAAGTTTAGTAATATCATTATCTAAGATCATGTGTTTCTAGTTGTGGCCGTATTTCCTTATTAGATACAACATTTAAATGAACAAGACGCAAATAAAAATGATCTTTTAACATTTCGTATTTATTGACTATTGCCATACATGTAAAATTATATCTTCATTCAATATACACATATTAATCCTACGGATTCAATCTTTCACTGATAAAGTATTTGGTACTTACGGAGATCGAGTTAATGAGAGTTCAATTCAGTATTTTGTTTGTATGCCGAAATAATTCGCATTTTTCATACGACTTTCTTGAAAATTGTAGCAGTTTTTTTTAATTTTTTAAATTATTTCGATTTTTATTTCTACCAGAAATGAAAGAATATGAAAAGGAAATTATTGCTCCAAGATACAAACCCACGAGCCCAGACCCAGAATACAAGTTTCACAAAAAGTCGTCGTCTCCCCCTTTTTCATACACCCGGCAGAAAAATTACCTCTCAGTAAAGATAAGAAAAATTCGCCAGGAAAATTCCGGGACGAGCTCCACCCTACTCAAATAAAGAATGAACTCTTGTGTTGATATATCCACTGACAGCAGAGACACGTTCCGTAGAAGTTACAGCTTGTATCACTTATACCGGCGTATGGAGTGTTGTATGACAGGATTTTGACAGAAAAAGGATACATTCTCTATTAAGAATTGCCATTCAGTGGCCATCTGTTGACACCACAGGGACATTTATTTTCTGTCCCCACCAATGGCCATGCCATTGATGATCATTCATTTCATGTAATCTCCAATGACCGTATGGCGATAACGTATGGCCTCACCAATTTGCTTAAAATCTACCTTTTTCGGTTTAAGGAACTAATGAAAACCAATTTGGATTTTAAAAAATAAATAAATTAATGTTACATTACAGACGATCATGGAATAATTTGCGACGCGGATGGAGAAACTCTGTGCACGCATATTCTTAGACATCGGTAATTCCTTTAATCAAGAAAATTTGGCACATATGTTCGAAACTTGTAGAAATAAGAAATTACTTAATTAACTACGAAACATAAATTATGTATGTAACTGTGACAGAATTGCTTCTGGTTAGAGGATTTCTAACGGCTTCTGCCGCATCGGGACCCCGCCTTAAGGCATTGTATATAACCCTGGTCATTGTATATAACCACGATTTTTTTAAACGTCCTCCTAAATGACGGGAATGACAAAAGGGACCAGCGAATGAGGTGAAATTATGATGAGGGAATTTTGTGGTAATGAGTCTTAGGGCAAACGAATGTGCCTCAAATAAGCCTGCCGCAAACACATTTCGTTCACCACTGCGAACTCTACTCGGAACAGACAGAACTTGAACCAGCGTCACCTGAGTTGGGAGAGAAGTGCGAGAAGCAGTGCGCCGTGGGTCGCCAACGAAACATAGTGAAATCATATTTCCATCATAGATATATGACTCTATGTTTGGTGAACAATTAACTTTGTATGAATTAACGATAGTCCGTCTGTAAGCATTATACAGACGCTGGAATGTAGCTTTAAATTCTGTTTTAAGAAAACTAGAGGAATGAGGTATACTCCATTTCATTTTACTTACGGAGATGACTTGGTATCGGTTGAACTGGGAGACTCACAGGCATATTCTGCAGGACAGGGCACAATGAAGTTCCGAGTATTGTGGCAGTAACTTTTCGGGTAGGGGAGTAAACATATCTGAAGAAAAATGCGAACCATGAGGTTCGGGCATGCGTACGGAAATTGATGAGATTTTCAATTCAAGCTGCATGGAAAGACGATACAGATAGTAACTAAGAGTAGATATGGAAAGATGTACGCAAACTGTATGTTGGATAATTTGGCCAATATCGACAACGGGCAGAACGGATTAATTGCGAACCGAAGTTTCGTGCCATCCAGTGATAATGTAACCTTCTGATATCAGGATAATACAGAATTATTTCTACAGAAGCGTTGAGAGCACAGTGAAGCATAATGTCAAATGCGTCGTCACATAATTTCTTGTATATTTTGCGGTGTGGCGCCATCTTGCTTTTAAGAGCTGACCGATCCCACGGGCGCCCAAACAGGACACTCAATCCTGGCAACGCGACACTTCACTTTTGTCGGTAGAAGTTGTCGCGTGCGTTTGTCGTGCACGCAGGAAAAGGCCTTATACTACATCATACATCAATATCATCATCAAACGTTGATGAGAAAACAACTCGTGTCATCAATCTGTACTGTTTAAAAAAATTTTCGACAAGAGAAAATAAAAAAAACCGTTAATGGAGAGACCCTGATCTTCAGAATAATATGAAAACATTTTATTACCAGATTAAATATGGAAACAACTTTAAAAATTTATAATAATACTTGTCACATTTTCCCCTTGCAATAATAATTTTTTTAAATAAGATATCGCGTTACAAATAAATAGATAAATATGAGACAATTGTTTACTTCGTCAAAATAACATTCGCCAATCTCCGATTCTGATCCGGTCAGATCGATCGAATGTGCTTAAAAAATGCTCCGCTGACTAAGATTAGTTGGAAAGCACTAATTTAGGTGATAAATTATTAAATTATGTATATTGACTCTACCTGTTCATCAGTAGCGATTTAAAACCCCTGCGTGGCGCAGGTGTTAGCGTTCTCGCTTATCATCAAGTCTGCGCGATTTCAATTCCCGGTAGGGTCTGAAAAAATTTGCAGCATTTCCAATGAATGTCCCAGTTAATACATCTGTGACTTCTAAAAAGTAAACCCTTGTCCCTCTATCATCCTCCTCCGAGAATCAATATCTCTTACCATTACTTACTACTCCCACTAAATTCTATACGTCGGTCAACCCAACTAACCGACCCATCTACTTACAAGAACCTACCACCCTACTCCTACCTCCTGTTGGTTCATGTATAGTTTCAACAGATAAGCTTCAACAGCACACATTTAATTCCCCATTTACAAATACCACAATGAGAAAAAGCGACTTAATTAGAACAGACGTAAATAAAACTTACTAATTTCTTTTCATTACTTCCTTCCACTCGCAAGACGGTGCCATCATTATTTTCATTACCATGTGCATAATCTCTTGACATTTCTGAAAATGAGTTAACCTTGACTCACTCGCCACATTCTTATCACAAATACCGGAGTCCCGGATTTCAGACTTTGGAATATATTTGAGGAATTTTGAAACTAGTGGCAATGAATCAGCTAAATTTTAATTACACACAACAAATATGTAACACAATATACTGATCATAACTAGCATTACCTTATTGTCACCAAGGTATTTCCCAAATGTTATGCCACAGGTATATTTTCACGAAAGAGAAATCTTATCGAAAAAGATTGACATATTTTATAATATGCTGGATATCTATCCAAGGAAGTTAGTCTATCTACACTTTCTGACGCCAAACTTTGTGCACCAAAATTTGATGAGGCATCACTTAGTGTAGTTTTCATACATTAAATTGGAATTCGCGTAGCGTAGCAGACCAGCACAAAAAGACACAGTGTACACGATACAAACATTTTGTCATCTTAAAATTATTGTTTTGTTTATTCTTTAATAATATTAAAATACTTTGGTTTGNAGAGCGCTGATGTCTGAATTGGAAGAGTTGCAGGAGAATGATGGCTACGAAGCATGGCGTGAGAGAGAAGCTGCAGAGCTTAGTGATTTGGTGCAAAGACGACTACACTTCTTGCAGAATCCCAAGAACTGTAGTACAGCCCGGAAAATAATATGTCCCTTTAACATTGGGGTAAGGGAAACAGGAGAAATTCTTTCATAAAATAATTATAAGATTAAGTATTTTTACGGATGTGACTTTCTTTATTTAATTAAACTCTCTCTTTTCCTTAGTTCGATAATGCGTCATATTACGCCTTTCATATTCCGACAGACTCCTTTTTATTCGCGTAGGTTGGCCGTTCTTGTCTAAACTAACGTTTTTTATGTTTCCGACTGGAGACCGTGTACAAGTTTAATTATGATTCGTCGTCGATTCATCGATCGGCCAATGGCATACTTATGCATACGGTCCCCCTCCGCGCACTTACAAGTTTAGACTTGCCTTCTGCACCATTCTACTCTTCCACTGTCCGTGTTTCCTAATAAATTCGAATCCGTAGATTTCATTCCTGTATTAAGCATCAGAATTCGAGTTCGACCCGTGGTATCATCTGGCTTTTACTCCACTCCCTTGGTATTTATTTAAACCCCACCGCAAGGGATAGTATAATAATAAAAAACGCATATACTTCATTACTTGTGACATTGACGTTTTTCTATACCCGTCTCCAATGCCATCACACTCAGGGACTGACCAATAAACCAATAACGACGTCAAATTAGGACTGACCTGACTACTTTCTCGTTATTGGCCCGCTGAACTCCAGCCATAAATCTAAATCGCCATAAGATGTTTCGGTATAGACCCTATTTGTACGTTTCTGTATTATGCTCTGTGTATCTTTCGCAGGCTTGCGGCTTTGGGTGTCAGATACACAGAACCGTGATGTGTTTAATGGTGGCTTATAGTACTCAACGGACCTTGATTTATGAGTCCAACAATTGGAGATACCATAAAGATGGATGGGATGCTGTTTACCTTCCTCTAAGCAATAGCTGCCGGGACAGCAACGGGACTACAATTGCCCCGTGGCCAGGTACGTATGAATTAATACCTCGTAAAAATAATATTACAAGTGAAACTTCTTATATTTTAATAATAATAATAATAATAATGATAATAATTAGGAAAACGAAACTTGTCCTTATAGTCTCGATGGTAATTTTTGCAACAGG
>NNCF01136190.1:71421-88920 GCA_002313205.1 Laupala kohalensis | reverse complement strand
TCTTCTTTGATATTCCGTCATTCTCCATCCTTATCACATAACCAAACCCATTCCAGTCGTTTCAGCCTCTCAAAGTTAGATACAGACACATCTCCGTATAATTCACACAGTTCTCGGTTGTATCGTATTCTCCACATTTCGTTGTCCTTAACTGAACCGAAAATACGCCTTAGTACCTTTCGCTCCACTCTATCTACCAAAGAAGATGCTGTTCCCGTGAGTGTCGACGTTTCACATCCATAAGTGAGGACCGGTTGAATAAGGGTCTTATCTCGACTTTTAAACAGTGCCAGTACGGAAAAAATGCTTTATTGGCAGCTTGAATTCAACTATGTATTTCTTCCGTTTCCTCCTCCTTATCATTTATTACCGCACCCAAGCAGCAGAACCAGCTCGCAATTTCTATTTCGCCACCACGCACTTCCAACTGCTTCATTCTTCTACTCTGACTTTTCTTTGGCAACATAGCATTCGCTCTTTCTTTGTTAATTTGGAGACCAATTTCATTGCTGTGTTCCTCTAGGTCTTCATACGCTTCTAATGTCGGGTTTTTCATTCCCCTATTATACATATAACATCTGCATACCCTATAATTTGAACTAATCTTCGTAATAACGTTCCATTGGTGTCTCTATTCACATAATCTAGTAACATATTGAATAACATTGGTGCTAGTCCGTCTCCTTGTTTCAGGCCTTGTGTCACCTCAAACTCTTGGGACAGCATATGATTAATTTCTACATGTGCCCATGTATTGTGTAATGTTGCACCTATTAACCTTATTAGCTTCCTTGGTATTTCAACCTTCCACTTTCATTCCTTTATTTTCAAACGAAATCACCGATAAGTAAATAGACAATAATCACATTCGTATCAAATTGTTCGTGAGTTGCGTAATGATCCATTTAGTAACTTTTCTCATGTCCGGTTTACACAGTTAATGCTAGTTATGAAACCGAGGAGAAACTTACCCTACAACTAGAAGATATGGAGAAAAGTAGTACATGCCATATTACTCCGGTTAATAAAATATAGCTTTTCTACTTGAAAGTAAACGTTCATAAGTTCATTCAGATTGAATTTTCCCGTCGGTTCATCTGGTATTCATTAATGCTTTGAAGTCCGGTAATGGTGAAAATTTAGATTTCTTGATTTGTTTTTCCGAGTTTCTCTCGCAAGTACTCCGCAAAGTTTTCCTCCAATTCAAGTTGTCTGGATGTTTGTAAAAACACGTGTCGCAGACATGACAAATTTCTCACTTATTCTCAAATAAAGTTATCCCATAATCGGTATAGTGAATGTCTTCTTCGTAACGGGTATCATAGAAGCCGTGTGAATACTCGCTTGTGAGAACCCAGTTGCAACAATGTACGTAAACTGAACTGAACCGGGGGTGGATCCGAGATTTGATTTAGGGAGGGGCAGGACGTGCCGCTCCCTTCGCCGGAATGTCTTTTTAAAAAATCTAAATAATAAATTTATTGTCAAAAAACAGTACAAACTGCGTATGACCACGTGGAGGGAAAAAAAACTAATTTACTCTCCGGAAGCAAGCAAGGGACCATCCCATCAATTCCGATCAAGGGCCCTAAGGCAGAGGCGGATTCAAAAAATTCAGCAAAAATTCCTAGATAAGATAAAAAGTTAGCTGCGAGTTATAATACTAATAGAATGTCAATATGTTTGTAATTTTAAGCAAAAAATTACATACAAGTTATTATCGAACTATAGATTATTCTGAGTATAGTGTTTAAAAAATCATAAGAGTTGAAAAAACACTAAATTCACGATTTATTGTTACAATAAACACGCCCCTAGATAAAGCCTAGAGAACTTGTATACGAAATCCGCCTCTACCCGAAGGAAAAACGGAGAAAAACCCGGGCCAGGAAGTCTTTAAAAATTGACTTCTTCAAATTGCAATTGAAGACATTTCTTTCCATAAATAACGTGTTAACACAAATTGACTACTCATAAGTATCCCTTTAAAAATACTTTTTCGAAATAATTAATGTTTTTTCACCAAATTTTTACGTAGGCCGTTGTTTTCAATAGACATATTAATATTTTATAACTCTGAAAGTAAAAAATCCTCCTCCTATTAGTACTATTTCTATCTCTTTTGCGGTGGGGGGGGGGGGCACGCGCCACCTTGATCCGTCACTGAAGTGAAGTAAGCGCTAGTTGCGAAGCTGTCATTTACAGCCCGCGAGGAAAGGTACATTTTACTTGAAATGCTTGATCGAGGTTGCGGGGCACAACTTTTGTCACAAATCCTCGCTGTGAGAATTAATATTCGACGAGGCAAAATAGGAACTTGTGTTCGAAATGACTGCGTATGACAACAGTAAATTGTAATTGAAAAATACTGTTTACAAATAAAGAAATACGCTACACATTTTATCCTGCTGTAAATAATATAATTCGTTGATAAGTTAAAATTCCGCGTTACAAATAACTATGTAAATAAATAAATATGACCCATAAGTTTTATTCTTCTGGCAAAATTTTGCGAAACCTCCCGAGAGAGGGAAAATGAAACTCAGAAAAGTTGGACGCAGCTGAATAAAAGTGTATAAAACGTATTAAATGGTAAATTATATTCTATTTTATGTAATGAACAGTTTTCGTTACAATTATTCTTCTTATTTAGCGTCTCCATACAATAACAAAATGGTATATCTTTTTAGCGTGACATAAATATTAAAAAACATTATTTTTGTTTATATGAACTTGTCTGTCCGGGACATACGGCGTCTTTGTAGATAAAACTACCAACGTTTCGGNTACAGACCTAAGTCGCTACGTTTATATTTGAAACTGATATTGCCCTGAAGAAGGCCACAGCATGATGGCCGAAACGTTGGTAGTTTTATCTACAAAGACGCCGTATGTCCCGGGTAGACAAGTTCACGCTGACTCCGGCCGGGGAAATGTGCGTTTATACTTGTATTTTTTATTTATTTATTATTATTTCATTTATGCCTTTTGACGTGGTTCAGGTCATGAAGCCTTCAGGCTCTTCGACCTAACCGTTGGACTTGGGAAGGAGAGATGTTGGGTTGCCTAGTTCGCCCGAATGGGATCGTGGAAGAGAAGACGAAACCACTAGTCCATCGCTGTCGGTTAAAATTTTTAACTTCTTCGAACGCTAATATCGTTTTATTACTTATCTAATGCAAACGAATCTTGAAAAAATTTCCTTTATGTGCATCTAGGGAACGAAAAACACGTGTTCGGTCGGTGGTATCGTAGCTGCCCCACAGGCGACGCCCTCGGAAGAACAGCGCGAGACGAACAGCCGCTCCTCCGGTTAAGCGAGTCGATTTCTTGGGTTAGGATTCTTCGGTTGCAAATTTCTTACCGAAAAACGTACGAACAGGAGAAAAATGTGCTATTTTACTTAACTTACAAAAAAAACAGCTTTCTCTTGTTCTATAATATATCTAATGTCAAAAGAGCAACAGTTACAAACTGCGTATGGCACGTGGAGGACAATAAACTAATTTACTCTCCGGAAGCAAGCGAGGGATGTATCCCATCAATTCCGATCAAAGTGCCTGAAGGCAGAAGCGGATTTAACATTTCGACAGACTCCTAACGATAAAAGTAATTCCCCACGTGTTATAATATTAACAGAACACAAACAAATTTATATTTAATCAAACACACAAAAGTTATTTCACAAACGCGTATTATTATCAAAACTATGGATTATTCGGAAAATATTGTTTATAAATGGGGACTATTAAAATAACAATATTGGAAATTTATTATTTCAATACGTGCTGCCGCTAGGCAAAAGAGCCTCGACATCGTGTATTCTCGTTTATAGTTCCGAACAAGCGTATTAAATCATCTCTCATCTTCTGATTCTATTAGGAGATACATCTAGATCTAAAACGAAGAGCTGTGGAGGAGAAAACGTGTTTTGCCTCACTCTCAAATATTTTCCATCGTCGCGGGATTTTTGTCTTTCTGCCACGCGTTTTCTGAAAGTACCTGGGCTTACTATTCACATGTTCATTGCAAACTGAGAATAATTGAACTTAATTATTTGACGCAACCAGACACACACACACACACACACTATATATATACGAGAGAGAATGAATGTTTTACGTCGTATAGAAAATGCTCAGAGCGAATTGCAGTGCAGTGTAGTGATGTGAAGTGTGCGGGACTGCTCACAGCAATCCTGTTTTGGCGTTATTTTTATAGTTATTAATTTCTTTTAATTATATTATAGGAATTATTTTTACATTAACGTTATGGGAGGAGTAATTGTATTTGGGTGTATAGTGAAGCGTGCTTCTATTACGTATGAGTGTGTGTGTCTGTATCTGTTTGTAAGTGAAAATGTGTTTCTGTACGTATGTGAATATACGCACATGTATGGACCTNGTAATGGTACATGTGTGTATATTGAAGCGTCCTTGTACGTATGAGTGTGTGTCTGTATCTGTTTGTAAGTGAAAATGTGTTTCTGTACGTATACACACATTTTGACCTAATTTAATCTTTTAACTTTTTGGGTGTATTATCCTTCTCGCGTGTTGTGTAATAATTTTCTAAATATTTTATTCGGTATGTGTGTATTTTATATATATTTGGGCGAAGATTCTTTTTTTTTAATTTCACATTACTGTATTATGTATACTCTTATTACTTCTATTATGTTTTCCATCTGCCACCGAGCATTGCACACTTGCAGATTAATATATTATTATTATTATTATTATATCATTAGTAAAAGGGGGAGAGAGGCGACTATGGATATGGTATGGAGTAAGAGGAATAAAGGTCCAGAAAAGGAAAGTACGTTGCTTAAAAGTATCTCTTTTTCTTGTCTAGCAACAAAAGAATTTACGCTGTGATATCTTTGCGAAGAGGTTTCATCTACCTGACCTGACCTAAACCTGTACATTACTAAAAAACGACGTAGGCGCAAAACTTAGATTTCTGAGAAACATAGCGAGTGGGGACCGATCGGCCCCCGCGATATCAGTTGTGGGTTAATAGTCGTAAATTAACGCATTGCTTCTCGTAAAGCAAAAACTTACGGTGGTACTAGTGAAGGAAGAATTAAATAACTCATAAATCGGGATAAATAAACAGAGTAACGTGTACTTATTGTGAATTCAACTTGAAAAACATTCCTCACTACTCATTTCAATAAATTAATTGCAATTGATGTTGAAATACATTGCGCATTAAGGAGAAAGCACTTATTTACAAAATAAGACCAATTTTGAAATCAGGAAAGTGATGGAAGTTTACTTTGATTTGTAGTAAATATTTCGTGGTATTTTTTACATCACAGGTCACCGGACATTTGAGAAAGTGATTGAACTTTTTCTGAGTTGAGATGAGGCATAAATCACGAATCCGTTGTGCCCGGCCGCCATGTTTTTACTATACATGAATCTCTTGTGCATTTCAAACAAGTCAAACGAGTTCTTGAATATTGTTTGTACTGTATTATTAACTGATAGAAATTAAATCATGATTTTTCTTCTTTATTATTCATGTTGTAGTGTTTTATGACAATTACAATAATAATAGTAATAATAATAATGAAGACAACAATTATACATCTTGGTGATTGGACTAACTCGGTGGTCCCACCTTGCTGCTCCCACCTTCAAAAGCCGTACTATTGTCGTGTGGGGAAAACAATTGATACAATTTAGGCGAAACAGACGAACAGAGGAGTCTCAAGTACTACGAGCGACTTGCAATTCTTTTCAATGTCTCGAATTTAAAAAAAAAGAAAAGATTATTATTCAACAATTCGCACAATAAAATTGGGTCCATTCGGGGTTAACATGTGAACAAATCGCCCTCTTATAGATAAGAGGACTGTTACACAAATCAATTGGCGTGAAAATTCTGACGGCATCTATATAAAAAGCTAACTTACGTGATACATATTTAATGTAGACAAGAACCGTACAAAATTTACNTTAATGTAGACGAGAACCGTACAAAATTTACCTTTTGTGTTTCCATGAATTAAGAAACTATTTGAAGGAAATCTGTGGCAAAACTAGAGAATATCTTCAAAAGTATATTGTGTCAATTTTGGCGATATAATTAATGATTCTCAGTTATTATTACAAATAAAAGTTATTTTAAACACTATGTTCCGAATAATCTATAATTTAACGGTAATACATAACTTCTTGCTATTTATTTCTTATCTTAGGAGCGTGCTAAATGTGAAATCCTTAGCCTCTGCCTTAGACCCCTTGATCGGAATTGACGGTAAGGTTCCTCGCTTGCTTCCGGAGAGTAAATTAGTTTATTGTCCTCCACGTCTTTTTTGACACTCAACATATATTTATCGAAACGGTTAAGCGCGCATTGAAGTGGAGATGGAATGTACCTGTTCTGCAAATACCTGTTGGCCGACGCCTCCACCGCTGCAGTTGTTGCAGTCCAAGCACAAGAACTAATATCGGAAGCAATATCAGCTCGACGACGAAGCAGGCCGAGGAATCGGAAGGATGATTGAGAGGGCGTTGGCGGCGCCGGCGTCGTCACGGCGACGGACGACGCTCCAGACGCATCCCTAACACACATCCCGACTCCTCTACTCTTCAGCACAAGACTAATTCTACTACTACCACCACCACCACTTCAGCACAGGCCTTCTTCCTCTGCTTCTGGTGCTGCCACTGGGGAAGGGAACACTAGCTAGCACCCCTTTTCTCCCCCGCCCACACACACACACTCACGTCCCTCCCCCAACCCCCTCTGGCCATCAGTCTGTGGGTCCGATCCTGTTAGTGCATCAGTGGCGCGGAAAACTCTCTCGGCAGCGTGGACGACGTCACTCGGAGCTGGAGGAGGATCACGTGACCCCTGGGGTGAGGAGGTCGGGGAGGGGGAGTCCCCACTTCCCTCCGAGGTCGTGGCGGGACGGCATGGCGCCACGAGGCTCAACGGACGGAAGACATGTGGAGAACGCTGGGCTGGTCCCTGGTTTCATTTTTCGTTTTCATTCGCTCCGGTCCTACTCTCTGTCTTTGTATTGTGGAACTAATTAGTTACAATCTTTTGTTAATTTCGTCTTTATATATAAGACTGCTTCTTGGTACGTACAGTCTCTCAACGTAAAGTGTACCTTTGCCAAAATATATTTAATGTTTCCCAGAGACATCGTCTCAATCCTGGAAGGATTTAGGAAGGAGAGATTGTGGGTTACGGGAAGCGTCTGGNTTTTTGGCGCAGATAATTCAACTTGCGTCCCCCTGCCCAGTGAAGCTAGCGTTGACAACCAAAACACGGCCGCAATCAGTGTGTGTTCCATGGTTACGTTGACGACATGGTTTAACAAGAAATAATAAATATAGGCTACTCGGTTATACGTGCTTGCCAAAAATTGTGCTCCACTGTTTTGCTCGAATTTAGTTTTATGGTGGTCTGTAGCAACACCATACAAGACCTTCCTCAAGAACTTCCTTCCTTCCGGGAGAGGATGCGAAGACCATATTAAATAACATTAAATTATTTATTTCTAATTATTTGTTGTCAAGAAACAGTTACAAACTGGATATGACCAGGTGCTGGACAATAAACTAATTTACTCTCCGGAAGCAAGCAAGGGACCATCACATCAATTCCTATGACTTTTAAGACATAGGCGTGTTCATGGTTCATAATCAAATCGTAACACAAGCGCCTTTTGTGCTATGCGAGGGATACTACTCCACTTTCTCCCTGTTCTTAGCTTCGTTGGATTATTGGCTCCAGCAAAATGTTATAATCCATTTTTATGTTTCGGAAAGGCGTTTCCGTGCGATGTCGCACGTGTAATGTAAATGTGTTGCAACTCTCTCATGTCGCATTTCGTCGTCATGACGACATCAAGTGTCAGATGCTGTTTTTCTCCTAAAACAATAGACACTGTATCTTAACTTTGTTTCTCGAGTGACTCGCACTGTGGAACAACTGACTCTTTGTTGCAAATATCGGATACATGCGGAATATCATCACGTGGTTTGGGTTGTTTTCTTAAAAATAGTTCTTGCCGATCGTACATATAGTTTCCGTTAGTAATTAGTCGTGAACAGAACTGGAAGTTGAAATGGACGCACATGTCTGTATTTCTTTCTTTAAAAATATGTTCCTTCGTTTCTTCAAATTTTTCGTAGTCTCAGAAATGAATATAGCGAGGGAATAATTGTTTAACAATAAAAAACTTTTAGTTTAATTGGAGAAAAAAGAACATAAAAATATTATACAATTGGGATCCTCTTTAGGTTAATATAAAAACACAAAAAATCCCCTCATATTTTTTACTTCCTCAAATGCGTAGTATATGGAAAGTTTTGTAATCGTGAAAAAATTCGAAAGCGAGATTTCGACGGAAATATCCGTTTTGGTTATCCCTGATTCAGAGAAAGTGATTTTTGGCATAACGTCCGTCCGACTGTCCCTTTGTCCGTAGCGATTCTGAGTAAACCGATGAATATATTTAATTCATATGTCGTATTTCCGGTAGAATTTACTTGTTGTCGATGGACGTGCTCTAATTTCTTTTTTACTTTAAAAGAAAGGTTACTTCACATAAAGGTCAAAGTACTCTTTCGAATGTTTCTCAACAACGGCTCCAACGATTTTCGTTTAAAATTTCTGTACTTAGGGTGCAATTAGTATGCATTACATCCGCATTAGCGATATTTCGCTTGAAAGTTTGGTATCGACGCAGTACAATAATTTCTGTCTGCTACACTTACGCAATAGTTTACTGCTTCAAGAAGCTTGAATAATCTTTAGCTGTGTAAATGGACCAAGCACTTTTCGTAAACTGAAATGACAGATGTGATAATGATAAAATACATTGGAGGACAGCGAACGCATTGCAGATACGAAAATACATCAATTTCTGTCTACAACGAAATTACATTTACGTAACACTTTTACGATATTTTATGTCACTCTACGCTGCCGATGGAGAAATGTATATGAGAAAGGATGTGCAATGGTTTTACACCACTAGTTTATACAGTTCTATTATTCCCTCTAATGTAATTGATTGTTACAATGTATAAACTAGATAATACCTAGCCGCAGATGCACACAGTTTTAATGTATAGGTACATTGTGCGTCTAATTGTGGGGTAAGTTGATTTAATCTGTGGAATTCGTTGTAATTCACCACTACCGAACGCAAAGCTGTACTTGAAGCGTCAAGCTTAAAGCTAATCTCAGCCGCTTAGTTCCCCGTTCCTCCGCAGCGAGCAGATAGCGTTCGCTTCCTTCGGGTGGAACATACAGACACGTCTCGGGTTTCTTTTCCAATTCATCAATATCGGATTTTTTCTCGCGTAATTTTTTTAATTTCCGTACATTAGCCGAGCGAATAGTCTCCCCGTTAGAAGGTGTTGAATTGGTAATTTTTTGATTTTGTCGTATTACGTGATAAAAGTACACTTTTCAAAGAAAATGTTTATTTNAAAAAAAAAAAAAAAACAGCAAAAATTTCCGACACATGAATCTCTACGCATTTTCTGTCAGACAAACAATTTTTCCCGTTACAGAACGTCCGATTTACACCCAGCAGAATTAATAAATTCTACTCATTCTAACTGGTAGACTATTCGCCAGACAAAAAAGCCCGCTATGGAATAGATTACATTAAAAAATTTTTCCAATACATTGCAGCAATAAGTATTTGCCTTTGAAATATACGAGTTTGCGGCAACAAGCAAAAAAACCTATTTAAAAATTAATTTTCTAAAGTTCTTTGATTTTTCCACTTCCTGAAATTTTTCGAAATGGAAATTGTCACCAGCATTTTACAGTTTGTAAAGGACCAAAATTTCAGATCGTTTCCTCAACTTTGACGAAAATTTCCAAAATGCGGGAGTATAAATTCAACGCCCTCTACCGGGTCTGTACTTCATCTGAGTGAAACAAAGAACATGTGCAAGTTGTAGTAAATATTGTCTATTTTAGTTTTACAAATAAATACATTCTTCGTATTAATAAATTTTAAAAAAATTATTTTTTTTGAATCCGCCTCTGCCTTAGAGCCCTTGATCGATTGATGAGATGGTCCCTTACTGCTTTTTTGACAATAAATTTATTTATTTATTGTGCACAGTTGTGATTTTTTGGTCCTTTCTTTTATTTCCTGAACTTTCTCGAGGAAAAAGTCTCCAAAGAACAAAAAATCACTACTGCTCCAAACCCATTATATTTCACACTGATTGACTGGATCATGACGAAAGCACAAGAGGTGTGTTCCGGGTTAAAAGTGTCCGACCAGACTGGGCAGCTGATGCATGACCACACAGTTATTTCTAAATGAATCAATGCATTTTATCAGTACAATATTTTGTTAATTTACCTCTTGTTGCCTAAAAATGCGGTATGAAATGAAGTAAATGTTAAGTATGAGGTCAAATAAATTGAAAAATAAAAATATCGGTGGTGAACTTTCTCCCCATCCCCCCGAAATATAAATTTATTGCAAAGCACCTATCTGTCTACGACAGTCGGTATCAATCAATTTGTCGTATCAAATCATTTCAATTTCTTATTTGTTTTAATGTTCCCTAGTAAGTTAGGTACCCCCCCCCAGGGGACATACATCTAGTAAGTACGTGTTTGGCGAAGACGGAGCCCCGAGCTGAGTCTGGCATTACTTCCACTTACTTGTGCCATGCTCCTTCCTTTCTCTTACCCGACCTTCCTTGGTCACCTCTTGTTCTTTTCGATTCCGACGCTATTNCTCATTTTTTGTCCCCCCTCATTTTAGCACCCCCCCTCCATTTGATGTATGTTGTGAGATATGTTTTGATGTGTTGTAGATCAGGAGGGTTTTTAGTTGATAGGGTTGAATCATTCGACGAGTCCCACACGCGGGGGGAGTCATGTTGGCTCCCTCTAGTGCGTAACTGCATTTTCCCTACCTGTACGAGTTTTTCGGGCTCCAATGGCCTTTGATGTCGACATGAGCCGTAAAGCCCCACAAAAAAAAGTTAGGTACCATCCCAGCAGTTGATCACAATGCACTGAGAACGGAACTCTTTCTCGAGCAGCCTCTCTTTTTTCCCCTCTTGAAATATTGTTTCCTCGTGTCTTTCCATTAAGTTCAGCCCGGAAACTTTATAAGGTCTTCGCGAGTGAATTGGGCACATAAGAAGCCTCGTGCAGCGTGCTATTCAGAAAGCGCTCCTGTTAACCTACTGACCGTCAAAGGCGTCGACAGCTCCCGCGTCAATGCACTGTCTGGCCTTCACGAATGGTGGGTGCTCTTCTCAATATTGGCCACGCTTAAATGTTCGCATATTTACTTTTTTAAGTGTTTATTAACAAATAAATTGAGAAATAAATTTATTGTCAAAAAGGCAGTTAGAAACTACTTGGCCGCGTGCAGAACAATAAAGTAATTTACTCTCTGGAAGCAAGAAAGGAACCTTCCCCTCAATTCCGATCAAGGGGCTCTTGAGGCAGAGGCTAAAGATTTTAAAACATTTCAGCTTCACGATTTACTCCTCTTAAGATGAGAAAAAAAATTATTCGTTACGTTTTATAATATCAAAAGAGAATAGCAACAAGTTTCTATTTAGTCCCAAGTACGTATTCGGAAAATATGGTTTATAAATCGTTATAAGACGAGAACCTAAAGAGCCTGTAAGGAAAACCCGCCTCTATCCGAAGGAAAACCGGAGTCACGATGAGATTTTTTCAGTTTTTCATAATTAAATTATAAAATAGTATAAATACTTGTTAATCAATCCTCATCCTGGCCCAGGTTTTTCTCCGGTTTTCCTTCGGGTAGAGGCGGATTTCNTGTCTAGGGGCGTGTTTATTGTAACAATAAATCGTGAATTTAGTGTTTTTTCAACTCTTATGATTTTTAAACACTATACTCAGAATAATCTATAGTTCGATAATAACTTGTACATGTAATATTTTGTTTTAACTTCCAAACATGTTGATATTCTATTAGTATTATAACTCGTAGCTAACTTTTCATCTTATCTAGGAACTTATGCAAAAAAAATTTGAATCCTTAGCGTCTGCCTTAGGGCCCTTGATCGGAATTGATGAGATATGTCCCTGGCTTGCTTCCGGAGAGTAAATTAGTTTATTGTCCTCTACGTGGTCATACGCAGTTTGTAATTATTGCTTTTTTGACAATAAATTTATTTTAATGTGTGATTATTTTCAGTAATCAATACAATACAACTTAACTTCGTGAAGCAATTTTAGTGTGTTTGATTCACTCATAATACAATAGTTTTTACTTCACCTAGTAACTGTTGACTTGTGATTATTCATAGCATTATTTATAGCCGGCTGGCTGTTCGACGCCCTAAGATTGAGGAAAGCAGAGGATTGCGAGTAACAAGGACACATTGTAGACTTGACTGACAAATTGTTTCTTTCCAACGTTTACAAATGTATTATCTATTATCTTATTATTGACTTCAGTGAATCGTGTTGTAGAAGATGATTTTTAAATTTAACATAAATAGAAGGAATAGTAAAAAGCATGACTCTCGCTTGCTTCCTTCCTTATCTCCATTGTCTTGAGACGAAACAAACGCTGCCATCGGGGGAATTTGAGCTCTTTTCTTACCGAGCGCTGAGGAAACCATTTTCAACTAAAAGGCTTTTAAATTCTAAATCAACAAAATATTAAATAGATGGTCTCGTAGCATTTCATTGAAGTGAGCTCATGAACATTGCTCTCCTACTTGCGTTAACCGTGTGGTTCAATTACATTCCGATGTAAAGAATTTTTATATGAAGGAGGTAAATATTTTTCTATAAATTTTGCGTGTAAACACATGCGACCACATTTTGGAAAAAGTTTTTTCTATCTGAAACAAGAGAATTTTTTGATGGTAGATTTTATTTATTTCATACATCATTTGGATTTAGTTATACTGTAATAATGTTTACGAATGGTGATAATAATTATAATAATAAATTTATTGTCAAAAAACAGTACAAACTGCGTATGACCACGTGGAGGACAATAAACTAATTTACTCTCCGGAAGCAAGCAAGGGACGTATTCCATCAATTCCGATCAAGGGCCCGAAGGCAGAGGCGGATTCAATTTTTTTTGCATAAGTTCCTAGCTAAGATAAAAAGTTAGCTGCGAGTTACATATATAATGTCAATATGTTTGTAATTTAACACAAAAAATTACATGTACAAGTTATTATCGAACTATAGATTATTCTGAGTATAGTGTTTAAAAATCATAAGAATTGAAAAAACACTAAATTCACGATTTATTGTTACAATAAAAGATATTCAACACAAATTGGGAACCCATCGAGGAGAACTAGGGTAATACAGTCAAAAAATGGCTCTACGGTCATTATCAAGCCAGAATATTTTACATATTAACGATAGTTTTCAAATGACTTAGGGATTTAAACGGTCATCCTCATTTCTAGTTTAAAATCAATGAACTGTTTTGCACAAGTAATAATAATAATAATAATATGAATTTATTCGTTTTCAAAAATATATACAATAAACTTACAAAATACTGATTGGAATATAAGATAGCCGCTATTTCCAGTATTCGCCGCTAACTGGAGGAAAACAAGATGTATTTTATGAATTCGATGTGAGAGTGGAGCGCAGTCCTTTCGAGAAAGCAGCAAAGAGAGACAGGAGTCGTTCCGTAACGTTAATAATGAAATTAACTTAAAAATAACTGTTTTTTAACTCAAAATTGACAAATAATTACTTATAAATTACAAATTAAGATAACACATACAGATACAACTGGAATGTGTACCACCAGAAACTGCAACATATGATAACGAAAGGAACATTAAATTAATTTTACCTACTAAAGAAATTGAATCCAGTATTCTACATCTGAATGAGAGGAATTTGACATATTAGAGCAATAGAGTTCTTGTCACTGAATTGATGCGCGAATATAGTGGAAAACTTCTCACAACGGTAACAGAATAAAGTGTTTATCTGCGCGGAATCTACTAGTCCCTTGAGAGACGATGTCGT
The DNA here is from genome assembly GCA_002313205.1 of Laupala kohalensis. NCBI lineage: Eukaryota > Metazoa > Arthropoda > Insecta > Orthoptera > Trigonidiidae > Laupala > Laupala kohalensis. The sequence goes on along the minus strand of NNCF01136190.1, from coordinate 74,907 downwards.
TGCGGTAGCGCACGGTAAACAAGTGACCTTGGTCGCTTCAAACGTCCGTCCGCATTTTATCTCTTCTCGACCGAACGCATTAATTCATTCATTCAAGTCCTCCCCGTGAAGGGAGGTACAACACAGAAGCACTCCTTCTTTTGTGCTTCTACTCGCAGGTTATCTGTGTACACAGCGGATCATGGCGGCGGCAGCGGCAACGGTAGAGACAGCGGCGGCGGAACAGGTAACTAGTGCGGCGCGTGGCTACAATAACGGTCGCAGGTGAAAGAACCCTGGGGTGAATAGAAGGAAGGTAAACACAGGTGGACGAAAGAGGGGTTGGATGGACGCGAATTGTGGTTGACGGGGGAGGGGGAAATGAGGAATAGTCTCTGATGACGCAGCAGAAAAATAAACGACATTTGCACGTCCGAAGCAAATCAAACTAGTGACGCAAAATCATTGCATATGCTCCGTTCACATTTCCAAGGCTCTTTGCACAAGTCTAGTTTTGGTGGAAGAGTAGACCTCATGACCTGAACCTTGCCATCCATAAGACCTGAAATAAATAAACTGACTAATTAAAAGAAATAATCCTGGAAACAAATATGATAATTATCTTCGTAATTAATCTAATGAAAAACTAATTTACTGCTAAAAATCTCTGGAATGTATTTTATTACGCGGAAGAATAAATAAATTTACTCCCAATCCATCTATCCATCCTCATCAAAAGGACTCAAAGGAAATCCTGAGAAAAACCCGGGTTGCGATGAGATAACGTAAACAACCGCTCCAAGATTTGACTAGTGAAAAAAAAACACTAACTCAATCCATTGTTTCATTTTTTAAAAACCTTGAATAAATATTGTATGTGATAACTTTCGGTCAGGTGACAATGGTGACGAGACGGGAATCGAACCCCCTTCTTTGTTTTGCTAGTGTGTGAAAAACAAGGTCAAGGTACGACTTGTGCTTCAGGGAGCTGCTGAAACCAGTCTCCCTGAAATCCCGGAGACAAGCTGCAGCACACGACGGGCGCCGGCGCAAAGCGCTCACAACAGGCTCTTCCACATCGGAAGCAATGGTCTCCAAAAGGGATGTCTATTCGCTTCACGATTCTATAATATTAATTATTCTTGTAAGGTATTATGGGCGTCCGAGCGACTAGGCTTGTTATCCCTCCCCCACACAAAAAAAAAACCTTTTTAATGATAGTTTGAACCATTCTCTATCCTGTGGCGATGAAATTTCATACCCTTACAGCGCAAAATTTTGAATTATTTGACTTCAAATTACTATGGACTCATATGGAGAAACTTTCGCGGGCCCATGATTCTTTATATATTCTGGCAAAACTACCGGTTTATCATTGCGAAAAGAAACTACTAAAACATTACAAATGAAAACAGGAACGCAAAGATGTTAAGATTTTCATACCTTACAAGAATAATTCACCAAAAACTGTGGAAAATACTGTTATCACGGAAATGGCAGACGCATCACGTGACTGAACACAATGCGACTCTTGTCAAAAGAGGAGTCAAACGACAGTCTAAATTAATCATCAAGTTTAAAAGTCACAAAATAATTGTTCTCATCCTATATAAAAAATCACTAGAATGAATTATTAATGAATAAGAACTACTTTGGTGAATATTTCCAAGTTTCATGAATAGTTGGCAACTTGACTTCAGTGAACGCGCATATACCACCTTAACTCGCCTTGCTCGCTGAGGGTGATACCCCCCAGTCGCCCAAGTAGCGGGATGCGCACGTGCTGAGGCATCCAGAGGAAAAAACCTTATTGCTAAATTTAAATGATTCACCGCGAAGTCCATCGAACGCGTAGTGCATCCGGTGATACACTATCTAAAAGCAGAAATTAGGTCTTTCCGGCACGCTATAATGGGAATAAAAATTTACAGCAAAATGACTGATTTATTGTATCATGAATTATTTTCAATTATAAAAATGAATTCCGCAGATCTGTTTGTCGTAAATATTCTAAATAATATTTCTCTAAATTTTTGGTTGGTGCATACCTACGTTACCAATGTATATATTAAAATAAATTATGCCTACAACTTGTGCATTGCCATTGCACTTCGTAACATTAAATAATTTATTATCAATTGAACAAACACTCTTTGCACTTTCTTGTATTTATCGCACGCACCTTCATTTCGCGAGGCTGGATACCAATGATCTTTAAGAAAATATTATTAAGTTCTACATTCATTATCTATTAATTAGTAATTAAATAATAATAAAAACTTAAACACACGTACGAAATGAAAGAATAAATCGATACAAATTTTCGATAAGCACACAACAAATTTTATTGAATGTTGCCAAAATTAACTAACAGAATAATGAAGTTTGGAAGTTGTGTTTATGAAATAAGCCCAAGCTTTTCCTGGATTCAAAACCGACTCAGCGATAATCCGACACTGCTGTAATCCGACACTGCTGTAATCCGACACTGCTGTAATCCGACACTGCTGTAATCCGACACTGCTGTAATCCGACACTGCTGTAATCCGACACTGCTGTAATCCGACACTGCGATAATCCGACACTGCTGTAATCCGACACTGCTGTAATCCGACACTGCTGTAATCCGACACTGCTGTAATCCGACACTGCTGTAATCCGACACTGCTGTAATCCGACACTGCTGTAATCCGACACTGCTGTAATCCGACACTGCTGTAATCCGACACTGCTGTAATCCGACACTGCGATAATCCGACACTGCTGTAATCCGACACTGCTGTAATCCGACACTGCTGTAATCCGACACTGCTGTAATCCGACACTGCTGTAATCCGACACTGCTGTAATCCGACACTGCTGTAATCCGACACTGCTGTAATCCGACACTGCTGTAATCCGACACTGCTGTAATCCGACACTGCTGTAATCCGACACTGCTGTAATCCGACACTGCTGTAATCCGACACTGCTGTAATCCGACACTGCTGTAATCCGACACTGCTGTAATCCGACACTGCTGTAATCCGACACTGCTGTAATCCGACACTGCTGTAATCCGACACTGCTGTAATCCGACACTGCTGTAATCCGACACTGCTGTAATCCGACACTGCTGTAATCCGACTCTGCGGTAATCCAACTCTGCGGTAACTCGACTTTGTCGGTCATGCGACTCTGTGGTAGTCCGTCTCTGTGGTAGTCCGTCTCTGGGGTAGTCCGACTCTTTGGTATTTCCACTCTTCGGTAGTCTGACTCATCCGTAATCCGATTCTCGGTAATCCGACACTGCGACAATCCGACTTTGTCGGTTATGCGACTTTGTCGGTCATGCGACTCGGGTAGTCCGTCTCTAGGGTAATTCGGCTTCGGCGTAATCTTTTCTTTCAAAAAAAAAAGAAAGAAAGACAGAGGAGTGAGACATGAAATGACAAAAGAGTGAGGAAATAGTCGTAAATAAATGTTTATCTGTGTCACGCACCTGGAATCTGATGATGCTAAATGACA
>NNCF01136190.1:52323-69243 GCA_002313205.1 Laupala kohalensis | reverse complement strand
GCTCATTATGGAAAACCAGGAAAATGGAGAAGTACAGTTCGCAATGAGCAAAATGCTAATTTCACGCTACTTTACAGGAACTAGAGTTTTTTAATACTCTAGTTAATATTTCTGAATTTTGTTCTGCGTTTCCCCAAACTATTTTTTTTGATTTTGTTTCCGTCAGCTGAACGTTGTACGATTACTTTTTTGAAAAATTCAAATTTCTCTTTTATTGTTAGTCAAATATTTCCATTTTTGTTTTATTACAGTTTGTCCCTTGCTTGCTTCCGGAGAGTAATGAAGCGTTTTCCACCTCAATCTGCTCGTCCGCATTTTTCAGCCGCTTTCTTCACGACAAACTATTATTTCTAATGCGCTTCGATCTAATGAAGCTCACGATATTTTACGGTCCTTCTACATAATAGTGACATAAGCACATAACTACGCCGCACGCTTTAAAATTTAATTACCAATTTAAATAAGAACGTTTTAAGGCTGTACAAGTACGGAAAACCGGGCGAGGCATGTAACCACCGTCATCCCATGGCACGTTTTTTGCTATTATATTAAATTGGACGGCTTCATTAAAAATCCAAATTTTGAGTCGGTCCCGCACTGGTTCAGCGTGATCTTCAGTTTTATGTACAACTTTAGAAGAGACTGGTTTATTATTTATTATTATTATTTATTTATTTATTTACCTCGCTCTTCCATCATCAGACTCTTGTTATCACAAACGTTACCAAAAGTCTCACTGAGACATGTCTCACAAACCTAAACTTGACGTACCCACTGTTTGTTATTGCTTTTATCTCGCCTACATCATCATACCAGCTCGACGGAACACATTATCGATATAAAAGATTGTTTCATGACACGAATAACATACAATTTTTATTCGATTTTTTGAATCTAAAATTTAAGAATCTGATTTATGTCCTAAAATATTTTTTTTTAATTTAACAATATATTATTAATTAGATTGGTCATTTGCTCAATCCAGTTTTCAGTCATGACCTTCTCAACGCGTTTGTGGACATCAATGGAGTGATGGTGAAAGGTTGGGTTCTGAAGTATGTACACTTTTGTATTGTTACCGTAAAAGATAATCCGGAATTCATGGCACAAGATTCACGGTACTTTAAAGTGTGGTACTAGACACTGTAACAATTATTTATTGTTTAGGAGCACGGGCGCAAGCACACACAAGAAATAAGAGACGAAAGAAAACACAAAGAGTTTATTGACAAGTTGAATTGTTACGATAAGTGTTCAAAATTGCAAAGTCCACAGACAGTGATGAATGCTTGACAGAGACTTTGGAGCGATTGGCGTTATGCACATTCAAAGATGACACACGCACGAACAGCAGCTACGGACATTAGCGCCGATACATCCTATACAATAAATGGTTGTTTTAGTGCACCGATACCCAAAGTGGTCTATATCGACCCCCAAGGGGTCGACTACGACCTGCAAGCGCTCCACCCCGAGCCGAGTCTATCATTACTTCCACTTGTGCCATGCTCCTTCCTTTCTCTTTCCTGACCTCCCTTGGTCACCTCTTGTTCTTTTCGATCCCGACGCTATTAAGGCTAGGGTATCTTTCATTTTCCTCATTCTTCTCATTTTTTGTCCTAACCCTCATTTTTGTCCCCCCTTATTCTTTGCCCCCCNCCCCCTCATTTTTTGCTCCCCCCTCCATTTTTGTTTTGATGTATGTTGTGAGATATGTTTCGGTGTGTTGTAGATCAGGACGGTTTTTAGTGGGTGTGGTTGAATCATTCGACGAGTCCCACACGCGGGGAGAGTCATGTTGGCTCTACCTAGTGCGTAACTGCATTTTCCATACCTCTACAAGTTTTAAGCGCTCTAATGACCTTTGATGTCGCCATGAGCCGTAAAGTCACACACACACACACACACACAAATGCAAGCGCTCCATGACAGCGAAAAACAAAATTGGGGGTCCATGAGATGTAAATGGGTGGGGGGCACGATAGTGGATCTCATTTACGCAGGTCGTGACCTTAATTCGCTTTCGAGTAATGGAATAACCCACATAAAGTGTACTTATACCGTATTCTGGAATATCGCGAGAAGTTTTTAATCGCTTTTCCATCATCGTACGTGTTGGAAAATGATTTCAGCGCAGTTGCCAACCTCCTAACAAAAAATCAAACAAACCGGACGTCGCTGACCGAAAAGATCTGAGATTAAACCTAACTAAATTGACGCCAAATTTGTTATTAAAGCATCAGGTTCATCCCTCCAATGAAAAACGTTTATTTTTTGCTTAGTTGTTTTTGTGTAATAGATACAAAATTTTAATGAGGTTGGTTTTAATTCGAACTCAATCAATAAATGTATAAAAAGTAACGTGTGTTTTTTATGTTTTTTTATACTACAGATAGAAATTTAAAACTTTCAAAGAGAGTAGCACTTTACCAGCTGTCGAAAACACATTTGAAGTTGATGAATTTGCAAAAAAAATTCAATGTTAATAAGCAGGGGGGGTCTACCCAAAACCGAAAAACTTGGCAAGGTGTCCACGAAACAGAAAGGTTTGGGGACCTCTGTTACAGTGTCCTGTACCAGCCCGTAAAGTTTGTTCACCTTGTTTGTAAACCGACGGTAATTCTTTTTTTACGTGAAAAGGAGCGCGGACGCTGTTATAGAATAATTTTTTTAATGTTGCGTTTTCCAACGCAACATTAAACGGCCCACGCTTCTAGTCCCAACCCGAGCCCCGAACCTCTCTCACCGCTGGACGGAAGTGCACCTCTGCGCGGAGCGGAAGGGGATTGGTTTACGCTGTCGCCGGCGTGGTGTATCCTTTCAGCCGCAGACACGACAGTCAGAAGGTAGATGGGTGAGTGGGAGGGTGGGGGAGTGGGTGGGGGAGTGTTGGACAGCGAGCATCGTGGTGCTCACCGACGAACGACACTCAAGACTCCTTCCGTCCAAGTTGTTCACCCCACCCCTTTTGCGGAAGCGCCCGTTTCCTCCTCCCGGCGACGCTGCCCATATGCCACCCCTCCCCTAACCCTCCCTCCTACGCGGCGTGGAATTTCATAGGGGAAGTACGGGGGGGCGACCGAGCGCGGGAAGGGAGGGTCGTGAACAGACCGTGTAGTGACCATCCAATAATATCAAACGCACTGAGGGGCTGGGATTGATCTTTCAATCTCGTTCATCGAATGTGTCCGAACCAAAATTACACCCTCAATTCGAAGGACTTATTGTAAATACTTGTAGTTTAATGATAACATTTTTCTTTAAAAGTATTTACTTTATTTAAAACTCAATTATGTTGAAAATTCTATCCGGGAAAAGAAGAAATATATCATTCTTTGTTCGATTATTTGAGTATGGGATAACAAATGAATGATGTACTGGATCATGTTTTGAGAAATCTCTCGATACGGTATTTACATATCACAATATTATTACAAATGTTTGTTGCTTATGAATGACCCTAAAATGGATGCATATGTTGCACTATAGTGACCCGAAGTAATTGATCTTTTCTTTTACGAGGGGCTTGGATTCAATTTTTTTTGTAACATTTAGTTTCCTTAAAAATACAGTTCACAACTCGATTTTATTGCGACGAACGTTTCAAAAATCAATTACGAGATTCCATTCGTTGAATGTGACGAAGTGAAACTAATTAAGTGTTTAAATTATCATACAGCCGTAAGAGCACAAGAATTTTTTTTTATATTTACAGGCATAATATACACAGAGTAAGTGTAATATACAGGAGGTTATAATTGACCTGCACGTGGACATGCAATCCAAAACATAAAGAAAAACTTAGGACTTAATTGGCTAAAGTACATAGAGAATCTACAAGAAATAACTGAAATTATATGAAACTAATAATGAAATTAAAAAAGATATAAATGTACTTAATCATAGAAAATTAATAGTCGAACTAACAAAAATTCAAAATTGGTAATCAAAGAATACAAACTGCCATAGTTTAAAGTATAAATGTCAGTAACATTAATAAAATCAGACATTCAATAAAATTGGAATATAAATTGAAAATACATAGGTCCTCAGGACAAAAATGAAGAGAAATCAAAATGAAATGCGATATAAGATAACAGTTAATTCAAAAATCCAAATCTTATAAAAATATAGAAGATGAAACACATCACAAAAATACATGAGTCATCTGAATAAAATACAACTAACAATTAGATTACGATGAAATACATTCATACATTACATACATTCTTACTAAGAAAGATGTACAAATACAAGGATTTTACGCGTTTCTACTCAAACAATGGAGTCAGTACTTTTTGGACTAAACATAGCGACGAGTTTCACGCGAGACATCTAGTGTGAAAAACCCGTTACTCGATTTTACCCGCCTCCCCACGAATCTGACTTGATTNTTACGCGTTTCTACTCAAACAATGGAGTCAGTACTTTTTGGACTAAACATAGCGACGAGTTTCACGCGAGACATCTAGTGTGAAAAACCCGTTACTCGATTTTACCCGCCTCCCCACGAATCTGACTTGATTTTGTAAATAATAATAATAATAATAATAGAGCGCGTTAACCAACTCGTTAAACATTTTTTCATTTGATTTACAATTTGATCTAGAATCCTGTTCCTAGTTAACATCACCGAGATGTACATTACTTGTCACACTACTTATCCTTTCCATTGGATTTTGTATTTCCTGTACGGTAAAGGGATTTTGATACGCAGCGCAAAGTGTACTTTAAGAGAACCACGCAAATGCAAGTACAAGACCGAAAACAAAATAAATACTTCCGCTGCCATAAATGTATTTTATTTTTACTATTTTAATACAACGGGTGACTTCTCAGATGACGAAACTATGGGGGTGGAGTGGAGAGCAAAGTTGACCGTTTCGCCCCGCCCCCAACATCACTTGCTGGATCACCCATGTAACGACTAACAAAATAAGAAAATCTACTTCATCCCAGAGTTATAGCGATGTGGGGTGGAAAGAAGTAACTGATTCCATGAATTGCCCCTATGGGGGGATCGTAGTGTCATTGTCACACTACAATCCACAATAAATGAATAATTAAGTACTTGTTCTACAAGTAGGTACAAACTGCGCATGGCCACGAAGAGAACGGAAGCAAGCAAGGGACCATCACGTCAAATCCGTTCAAAGAGCACAACGGCAATGGTGCGTTTAACATTTCTCCGCCCTAAGGCAATATCATGATTTGCGCCAACCCGGAGTGAGAACAAAATAATATCAGTACAATATTCTACGAATTTTATTTCAATGTATTATAATAATGCATAATATGACAAATTTTGTTATTCCGAAAATATTGTTATATAAGACCACTCAATTTGAGATTAACAATAATGTATGAGACACTAAATTAAAAGTTAATTTGTTCTTTACTTCGATTGTTATATTAATTTTTTAAATTTTCTTATTGTTTTTATTATTCCACGCTATTTATTTTACGTGAAATGTGTTGTTGTTTTTTTTCATTAGGAGCGTGGAGAACTAATTAATTGTATTTACATATCAATATACGATTTATGAATCAAGATTGGAAAAATAATTGCCTCAGTTTTCACCGGTTCCCGATTTCGCCTGTTTCGGGCGAAGTGTCGTGAAATATTTCAATCAAGTTTGTCCGATTCTCTAGAGAGACCGCATTTCGCCGATGTACTATCGTCTGTTCTTACGTTAAGCGTTAAATCACCGTAATTGAAGAATCACCTTGACACGTCCTTGACGCCTGNCCCCCCCCCACGCGCAGGGTCGTGCCCTTTTACAACGATGCCCTTGAGAGCTCACGTTTGCGGATCAACGGCTGCTCCTTGGTAATTTTCGCAGAGTGTTCCAGAAGCAGATTTGCTCGCAACGTGTAATTACTAGCGAAATGCGCGTCAACCATCGTGAGAAAGTTTACGAGTAGATAAATGAACTTTATGGTCAAAAACTGCAGTTACAAACTGCGTATGACCACGTAGAGGATAATAAAATAATTTACTCCAAAATTATCCTTAAAATTTTATCAACTGAACGCTACCTCCAACCCTTCTGAGAACTATGTATGTCATAAACGCTAATCAGGACCTGCCCATATATGCGGACCTGTCGGGAGTCTGGACGCCTTAAATCCCGCCGACCAGCTGCCGCGGTAGCGGGACACATCACTGAGGATCCTGCGGGGGAATGGAAGAGGGATCGGAGGCGGCGGCACGCGCCCTCTGAGCACGGGAACTTTGTCGGAGCACCTTCCCATCTTCCTCGAAGCGTCTGGGTCGCATTGAATCGAGTGCGAACGCTCAGCGGTAGGTGCTGTGTGACTGGTGTGAGGTGAAACAGACTATGACACACATCATCTCTAATTCTGCTCTCAGAAGATTTGCGGGCAATTTGAATCACTTTGTTAGTGCTACGACGGAGGCTGTGGGATGGCTTAAAGATTTGGACATTAAATTGTAATGTGCAATTTGTGATCCAATGCCATCATAGACCCACTGTAATTTTACGTGCGTATTTCATACAAGTTAAAGTATTTTGCTTTATTATGTACGCAGTCAAACGCTAAATAAATAAACTGAACGCTCGAATTACATAAAATGATCGTGTATGAAATAGTTTCTCGCAAGTTTAATACAGGATTTTGTAAATGACGTTCGCAAAGTAAAAGAAGACTTACAGTTCCACTGGAGAGCGATATCCTTGGACTGGACTACTTCAATAGTTTAAATGTTGTTGTTAATTAATCAAAGAAGGAGTCCGCAGTGTTACCCGGTAATTTATCGTAAAGAAATTGAAACTGTTTTCAGCTTCGACGGGAGTTTTTTTTTTAGTTTCTGTTCTTTTCGTTTTCGTCAATGTAGACAAAAATTGGCTGAGGAACTCCGGACGCCGAAACGGTTCCGCTCAATTTGTGAGTGATTTTCTTTGTTTCTGATGAACTTATAAGCTATAATTAGTTATGTACATATTTATTTGTATAACTAATTTTCAAATATACAATTCTTTAAATTTCTTTTGTCATTGCCTATTGCGACAGTTGTTCTTAACCTGAACCTCCTGTCTCTACGCATTAAACATTGATTCTTTGGTGATATTCGGCATTCTACGTTNAAAAAAAAAAAAAAAAAAATGATTTGTGATGTTCGTCAAATTCTACAACCACCGTAATCTTTCCTTGTTTACCTTCGCCCTCTTCCCCTGCTCCCCAGCCGACCAATCCGTGTCACAAGACTTCGAGGCCACAAAAGTCCCTTTCGTCGTCTTCCAACACTTCGAATGACAAAAGATTCCACGGGAGATTTAGAAATCGGGAACATATTGGTGCTCCCTCTTTCGCACTGCAATCGGAAAAATTCTTTTCACGATAAGATTTTGCGTATGGAGATTGAAGTGGTTAGAAGGATACTTATATAAAAATATTTTTGAGTTTTACGAGAATATTCTCTATGGACCGGAAAATGAGTAACATTAACATTTTCGGTTCTTTCATTGAGTCTACCTTAAACAGTGGCGGATCTTTTGCCCGTAGTTAAGGGGGGGGGTAGGGGAGGGGAGGCTACCCGGGGAGGGACGTGGGATGATGCATTTGTGTTTGAAAACCTTGGTTTTACAACACAAGTTTTATAAATATTATCTTTTACGTAAAATACATCAACTCATCAAATAGATAATCAACAATTAACAATATTAAATAGCAACCAAATTTATTCATTGTTTAAAGTGGCAAAGTATGCCTTTATCTGTTGGGAGTTCAGGTCCGCCACTGACCCTTAACGAAAACCCTTCTTCTGTAACATTTATATCTCTCTGTTGATATTTACGAATACGTTGCAAGATTGTTCAACGAAGAGACATTTTGTGTTCTTTTCAGGGTTAAACATGTACCTGAACTTCAGAACTCATATTATTTATTACTTACGGAGCTCCTACTTACTACTTCTTGATTATGAAAAAATCTAATGCAGCATTGGTCAAAGCTTTATCATTTCAGTTTAAGAACAAACTGTTTTTGATCATTTCGTATGTGTCGAAAATCTCGGGAGTTGGGAGAAGCGCACTTTTATTCAAATTACAATCGACTACAGTGATACATTTGGCACCATGCCATCCAATCGATTACCTGCCACAGAGGTAATCTTGTTATCTGCGTGTGGGCAGGCACTACAGAGTATAAAACGAAATACAAATGCTGTGCCGAACAATATAAAAATTATCAAATTAGAACAAATTGCAGATAATGGATGTTATTCCCAACTCAAAACAGTAAGAAATATTATAAAATCAACATATGAGATTTATTGAAACCAAAAATTATAGAAACAGTGATTTTACACTTTCAGTCTAATCCAATTTTTAATTTTATTTTTAAATACTTTTGATTTATGAACCATCACTATTAATATATCTAATGTTATTGAAGTAATCGTAATATATAATGTTCACAATTAAAAATCGTTGCATATAATTCACCATAAACTTTGATTTGTGCTTCTCCCGCCCAAGAAAAAAAAATGTTCGGTGATGAAAACCGATTCATTTGATTTCAATTCGTTGAGATTATTGGAACTCGAAAGAAAACGAGAAGAAACCAATTACACAATAAAACTGATGTTATCGAATTCTTTAGAATTAGCGATTGTCGCTAGGAGACGTTGAAACCCAATCCTCCTGGGCAGAGATTTGAAGGTGATTTGTTGATGAGAAAAGACTGTGCTCTCTTCGGTATCACAGCCGTAATCGATACTGTTGAAGTCTTATGTGTAGATGAATGATACACTGACTATCTCTAGACACAGACTGTATCTCTCTTGTTAGTGATATGTAATACCTCCGCTTCGAATGAATAACATATTCGAGAGTTTGCTACTGATATTTATTCATGTATTATTATTATTATTTTCTTCGTGTTTTGCTTTATTGAGAGGAACGCGTGATTGGGTGGATGTATTGTCGTTTTAGTACGGTTACACAACCATTTTGCTTAGCTATAATCAAATTTGTATTCAAATCACTGTAACTTACTGTGAAGTGGTTGATGATAGAATTATATGAATAGATGATAGAAAAAGAACCCATCGTAGCCCCGGTTTTTCTCCGGTTTTCCTTCGGACAGAGGTGGAGTTTTTACACTCGGTAGGCTCTTGCCTTGGTACGGCATCTATTGAAATAATAAATCAGGAATTTAGTGTTATTCGATATTTACGATTTATAATGAATACTTTCCGGAAAATCTATAGTTTGAAATAACATTTTTGTGTTTTATTGAATACAAATTAGTAGGTATTATGTTAATTATATAACACGCATCTAGGTATTTTTATTATTTGGAGTGTGTTGAAATGTCAAATCCGCCTCTGCCTTAGGGCCCTTGATCGGATTTGATGGGATGGTACCTTGCTTGCTTCCGGAGAGTAAATTAGTTTATTGTCCTCCACGTGCTTCTTCGCAGTTCGTAACTGTTCTTTTGACAATAAATTTATTATTATTATTATGACGAAATAACTTTTCTCGTAAAATAATTGCCGAGGCAATCGGTTCGGGTGCGTTTTCGAAAACAAATTTTTGAAACCGAAAAAGGGTACGTAACAGGTGACCCCGTGTGGAAGAGTCTGCCGGGTGTGCTGAGGTGAGTATTGCGAGTAGCCCTGTGTGGCCTTGAGAGTGGAGGAAGAGGCTGGGGCAGGAGGCAGAGCGAATGAAGGTCTGAAAAGGGAGTGTAGCGCTATCTGGCGGCCCATCGCCTGCCTTTCGGATTACCGCAGCGGTGAGCCGCGGCACGTGGCGAGGGGGGGGGGGAGTACGAGGGTCCGTAAGTTGGATAGGACGGGAAAGGGGGAGGGGGAGAGACGGCACGAGGCGACGCACTTCGAGCACGCGACTCCCTACGCCCTTCCCTTCGAGAGAATAAAAGTCCTTCATCCCTTAAATGCGTCACAAATGAAAAGACGGTTCCTTATTCCGGTGTCTGAGAGGTGCTTGTTATGGGATAATGAATGGAAATCCGCGTTGAGGCTTCTATTGCTTCGCTAAGAATATTTTTATGGACTATTCTCTCGAGAAATATCTTTTTGCACTGCGAAGATGTACCTTCACGGACTTTTGCATTGGAAGGAAAATATTACCTAAAAAATACTGCACCCCTGTGACAATTTACCAATTGAATATAAAGGACATTCTTTTGTTAGTCAGCATATTGTCGTCCATATGGCCTAACGATGCTTTTTTGTGACTAGATTTTTTAAAAAAATTTATCAGCAAATGCTGATTAATAAAATGGCACGGGCTGACTGACCCGACGTTCTTTCATTTTTATAAAGAAGATAAGAATTTCCTCATCACGTGGGACGTTGCAATAATGATGGGCTTCTGAAGGTATACGTAAATGTACTTGAATAAATGTAATGTTTCTTAACTTAAATTTAGTTTTTTGGATTTACTCCTGTGTCTGAAATTATTATTGAAACTGTATATTATTATTATTATTTAATCAAAACATTTTTATAAAGGTGTTCGATACAGCAATCCCCTTTGTTGATAGAAAATTCGTAAAATATAAAAATGATGACTTTTTAAGCATTTGATCTGGTTTCATTAATTTAAAATAAAAATCCGTTTTAAAAGAGTAAGTTTCCCTTTCACATTTTCTTATTTTGCCTTCCATTCCCCGTGTCCCCCATTTATTTTGGGAAGTTAACCCACAGGAAGTGAAAGTAATATCAAATTACAATACGTGCCATCGACATTGCATTGAGTTGCATTCATTCCACTAAAATGTTGCATGCGCTGCACAACAGTGGCCTCAGGAATCCCTTTCTTTCTTTTTAGAGGAAAAGAGATGGATTGAATTACCTTTATAATTTTATTTTTATCCTAAAGATGAAGGTCAGTGCAATTTTATGAATTACCCGGCGTTGCCCGGGATTTTTCTTGAACTCTTCTTCTTATACGGGGAAAAAATAAAATCTACATTGTAAGATCATAATACTTTGACTCACTGTTCTTTTTAAACATGTCCCGCATCCTAATTTTTCAAATTCATAATAATACAAATTTAATACAAAATATGAGTATGCCCTACATCTCTTCCCGGGAACCGCGCCGGTCGATTTTCGTTTCCGATGCGTGACGCGGTTACACTATTTCATTACAATTCTTGTAAAAATCTATAATATTCACAAAATATTTCACGATTCAGAGACGTTTTTTTGTCTTTGTTAAATGCGCAAAACAAACACTCCATTAAATTTTATGATGCTTGATTTTTCTGTTCGTAAATTGAACTATTTTAACGCTTCTATTTTTAATAATAGTTTTTATCGATAATTGACGTTAATTGTTGTAGATAGACATTAGATGCTGTCGCGGACTTTTTTTTGTAGAACTCTTTGAGGGAAAAAAGTGCCATTCATAGTTGTCACCTATTTCTATCCGTTATCTAAGCAAATATAACTCTTCTTTCTTTTCAATATCGCCAAAAAAAACAGTTCTATCTTTCTTATTACACATTTTAAAAATAATAGTTAGCCTAAAAATAATTTGCGTTAAATTACAAACATATTGACATTATATATGTATTATGACTCGTAGCTAACTTTTTATCTTATCTAGGAACTTTTGTTGAAATTTTTGAATCCGCCTCTGCCTTAGGGCCCTTGATCGGAATTGATGGGATGGTCCCTTGCTTGCTTCCGGAGAGTAAATTAGTTTATTGTCCTCCAGGTGGTCATACGCAGTTTATAACTGCTTTTTTGACAATAAATTTATTATTATTAAGTTAATTATTATGATATTAGTTCAATTTGTAGCTTGTTTCCCCAGAGTCATTTAGTGATTTCTGCTCCACGTGGTCATACGCAGTTCGTAACTACTACTTTTTTACAATAAATTTATTTATTTACTCCTAGAAATAATACTGTGCCCATCCTGGACATCCGAACTATCTCATCGCCATCGACTCACTGGTTTCGTCGCCAACAGAGAGACTCGTTTCTCTATTAGCATGGATTGGATGACGAAAAGCGATCCTAATTTCAATTACAATTCCTCTGATGGAGTGTTTCAAAGTGGAAATAATGAAATTCTTTATTGTTTTCGCGGCAGTATTCATTCAAATTCCACACGAACACATCTGCGGAGTGTTTTATCAACTTGTTTTGTGTCGCATCCGTCAGCGACGTTTCGTATTTCATCTGATGTTGATCTCGACCAATATATGTTATACAACAGAACGATATATTCGAGGATTGGTCATCAATAAAAGGATTGGTCATAGTAACAATTCTTTTTACAACGCCAACGTTTCGGCAATTTATTTAGTCTTCATCAGGGTTATAAGATGTTGTAGAGATGTAGTGGGTTGTATTTAGAGGTTATGGCTGGTGGTAATTGATGGTGTGGTTCCGTATCATACAGCCACGATGAAGGCAAAATAAATTGCCGAAACGTTGGCGTTGTAATAATAATCTTTTACGTTCGAAGAACTCTTTTATTTTTCGATGACGTGTCTTTGCTCTTTATTGTTATTTTTCCACTGACAACGCTGTTGCCGTCTCGTATCCACAGCATTTCTAGCTCTTAAGTCAGTTTTTTGTCTGCTTAATCTTCTCCGCATAGTCCGTGAAATATCAGTATCGCTGTAGAGTATTTTATCATCTCTGGGAAAATCTCGTAGACGAGATCTTGTGTCTCCATTCGCCTAATATATTCTGCTCTTTCCGGTCGGTACATTTCACGATCCCATAGTGTGTGTTTCTTCTCATTTTCCGCAGACTTGTGTGTTGCAATAGAAACGTGGTATAAAATTAACCGGATAGCAGACGAGAACATATTCAAGAAAATTTACTTGTACCAAAAACACAAAATGCTCCTGCAATACAGGTAGGAAAAATAATCATTTCAAAACTCTTCGCTCAAGGTATATCACGTGCTAATTTCAAAGCTTATATAAAAATAACACGTGATTCACAAGCATTGAAATCTAATGACAAAATTTACGAGCTGTATTGTAATACACAAATAGATAATTGCATAATTTAACAACCAAATTTCTGCTCTTTAACAAGTCACCGAAATCTTGACGTGTAATATATAACACATGCATTTTTTAAATTAGACATTGAAAGTATTAGACATTGTCGTTTCTCGGATATGTCCCGGCAGTAACTCGAAGTGCAGTCTATAATTAATATAGAGAAATCCGTGTACATTGCATTTCGGTGAATTCAATGGGATTAGTGGTTTGCTGTCAAGAATAGTGTGTTTAAATTCATTAAAAAAATTACTGTACACAGTTCAAACATGAAAATTTTTACAAATAAATTACATTTTACCGGTGCGCACCTTGACGTCAAAATGATATCCGATAATTCACATCAACAGGTGCATTTTCAATCTGTGGATTGCAGATTATAGCCTCAACCTGCTATATTGCCGTAAATACAAAATGGTTTATAGATGTTGTCATCGTTTCTTGATTTCTTTTACAGTAAGTGAAATGAAAATCAAAGAGTTCAGTAGTGTTAACTGTACGCTTTGTTTATCAAACATTCTGTGAAAAGTGTAATTCGTTGTGTCAGGATTTAAAAGTACTTCGTACGTACCAAATGTTATTGAATCACATAACTTTGATCACAAATATTATCCGAAACGTTTTAAAATTAGTTAACTATATAATAGTTCAGCTTTTTAATCAATAAAACTGAAATATTATTTCTCTCGAATACATCAGAGCATTGGACATGCACTAGCAGGCTTCCAAACACGTGGCGAAGACCTCTTTTTTATTGTAGAATTCGTAAATGAGAAACGTAGCTTAGTGCTGTTGAAACTTACATTCATGTGGGAGATAGTGGCTATTGTTAATTGGTGGGTTTAAGAACAACTTAGTAATGACAAAGAATTAGTGATACTAGTAGTAGTAGTAGTAGGGTTCGCTTTTCAGTAGTCACATGTGACACGAAATGGGAAAAGCTCCTTCCTGATTCGTTTCGTCTGGTCTCGCCGGAAATCGAACCCGGGGTGACTGGGTGGCGAAGACCTGAGCCACAGAAGGTGCCGACGAAAGCGAAGACTTTGGTGTCGGGGCGTCCGAAACTATTCCTCTGCCCTCTGGGCTCACGAGGTGTAGGGACGCAACTGCCCCTCGTATCCCTTGACTCTTTCACTTCTGGATAGAAATGTCGCCGTGGTTGCCGGAAGGAAGGAAGGAAGGAAGGAAGGAAAGAAAAGATGGGTGTTGAGGCGTGTGTTAAGAGGTGGGTGGCGGAGCGGAGGGGACGATGTGGCTCTCGTCAGAGGCGGATGTAGACCGTAATGAAGGGCATTTTTGTTTCAAAATTATCGTTTTTCAACACAAATTTTATAAATATTACCTGTAAATAAAATACACCAAATAAATAATCAACAATGAACAATCTGGTATGGTTAATAACAATAACAATTATATTAGTAATAACAATTATATTAGTAATAACAATTATATTAGTAATAACAATTATATTAGTAATAACAATTATATTAGTAATAACAATTATATTAGTAATAACAATTATATTAGTAATAACAATTATATTAGTAATAACAATTATATTAGTAATAACAATTATATTAGTAATAACAATTATATTAGTAATAACAATTATATTAGTAATAACAATTATATTAGTAATAACAATTATATTAGTAATAACAATTATATTAGTAATAACAATTATATTAGTAATAACAATTATATTAGTAATAACAATTATATTAGTAATAACAATTATATTAGTAATAACAATTATATTAGTAATAACAATTATATTAGTAATAACAATTATATTAGTAATAACAATTATATTAGTAATAACAATTATATTAGTAATAACAATTATATTAGTAATAACAATTATATTAGTAATAACAATTATATTAGTAATAACAATTATATTAGTAATAACAATTATATTAGTAATAACAATTATATTAGTAATAACAATTATATTAGTAATAACAATTATATTAGTAATAACAATTATATTAGTAATAACAATTATATTAGTAATAACAATTATATTAGTAATAACAATTATATTAGTAATAACAATTATATTAGTAATAACAATTATATTAGTAATAACAATTATATTAGTAATAACAATTATATTAGTAATAACAAGAACAATTACAGCTAATAAGAATGTTACAATGTATGCCATTTATCAACTTCTATTTTATTTGTTAAGAGTTGATGTGTCCGTTGCGGGCTATAGCCCCTTTAGACCCTTCCGCCAGTGGCTCTTGTGAGCAGCAGCTGACGTCAGAAGCTTTCCACAGGGACGACGACGGGGAATCCCCTAGCACCCGCCCCAGCGCGCTGCTCCACTAATCCTCAGCGACGAACGTCTTGACGACTCGAGCACTCGGCTCAAATGTCAACCTCCTTCATCTGCTTTCGCGTCCAGGGATTCCCCACAAACATCGCGTACATTCACCCTGAATCAAACATATATTCTATACATGTTAGAATATGTTATATGTTGTTACAATATATTATATTCTAACAATTAGAAAATATTTTGTTAGAATATATTATTATCGCAATTATGAATATTATTATAATATATTATGAATATAATATATATTATTGTTAGAATAAATTATACGTTGAATTATATGTTGCTCCGCCACAAGACCCTTGATCGGAATTGATGGGATGGACACTAGCTTTTGCTTCCGGAGAGTAAATTAGTCTATTATCCTCCACGTACGCAGTTTGTAACTGCTTTTTTGACAATAATATTTATTTATTTATGAAAATATGTATGTTTACTTCTATGTTTCAAATTTAGCATTAACAACGTAAACAAGACATAAGTACAGGATATAGATGATTACGCAACTCGTGTTCATTTCCCTGCGCGTGTGTTTAATGTTCATTACTTTACCGAACGCGTCAGTCATTTCATTTGTTTGGAATCGAGAAGTCAAGATACAAAGTTTATTGCAACAAATGAGTCTAGTAGCGTCATTTCTTGACATAATTTTCAAGTACTGCTATCTCGGAAAGAATAAGAATAGCTGAAAGATGAAAAATAGCGAAATGTCAACGTACCTTNGTAGTGTCTTTTCTTGAAGTAATTTTTAAATGCTGTTGTTATATGGGAGAGGAGACGGTAATAGATGAAATAATAGGAAATAGCCGACGTATCTTTGAATGCTCTAAACCACTTCATTTGCGTGTGCTGCGCTCTGTCGGGATTCGCAGAAAAGGAACTAAAACTCTGCGACATTTGCGTATTAATGGCAATAATAATAATAATAAATGTATTGTCAAAAATGCAGTTTAAAATCCATGTGGATGACAATAAACTAATTTATTCTCCGGAAGCAAGTGAGGGACCATCCCATCTATTCCGATCAAGGGCCCAAAGGCTGAAGCGGATTCAACATTTCAACACACTCCTAACGATAAAAATGGTTCGGTACATGTTATAATATTAATAACATACCAATAAATTTGTATTTAATAGAACACACAAAAGTTATTTCACAAGCACGCGTTATTATAAAACTGTAGAATCCTAGGTGATTATCCGGGCGTTGCCCGGAATTTGTTTTACTTGTCAGACCGACGAACTGACTCACCAAAAGCCTCGCTGGTCGAATTCTTGCTTCCGATGCAAGATACAACTGCGGCAGCGCGGTTGCACCATTTCATTAAAAACTCTTATAAAATCTAAACCATTCGTCCAAACTTTACGATTTAAAGATTATTATTATTATTAATATTATTGTACTTGTTATGAACCAACATGAATAATAAAGAAGAAAAAACATGATTTAATTTCTATCTATTAGTTAATAATATAGTACAAACAATATTCGGAAACTCTTTGCTTGACTCGTTTGAAATGAAGCACAAGAGATTCATGTATAGTGC
>NNCF01136190.1:29793-52178 GCA_002313205.1 Laupala kohalensis | reverse complement strand
GTGTTTTCTCCTTAAGACGCAATATATTACACCATTTATAATTGCTATTATTTCATTTAAATGGCCGGTGAGGTATGTTTTTCAAGTTGAAATCACATTAAATACACGACTTTTTATTCCTAGCGATTTCAAAGGGCTGTGATGACCTTGACGAGGCCTAAAACTCTAAAAAAAAAAACCACCCTTCCGATTTCAGATATTTTTCTGATTTAATTCTACCTTGAAGCGATCGTTTGATGAAGTAAAAGGATCCTCTGTTGCGCGCGCACCGCGATCCCTGCAGATCCTTGTGCCCGGTGCAAGGAGCAATTGTGTGGTCGAGGCGAGGCGAGGCGAGGCGAGGCGAGGCGAGGCGAGGCGAGGCGAGGCCAGGCAAGGCCAGGCAAGGCGCGTGCGCGAGGGTATCGAATATCCTCGCAGCCAATGGCAGCCGTAACGCGACACCGGTCGCTCCGGATTGGTGGGCGTAGCGCTCGCTGCCACTAAGCCAGTAATTAATTAGCCAGCAACAGCAGCGCCCTCTCTTGGGGGTTGTAGGATACTCTCCAGGGAGATTTCCGTAATTAGTGCGACGCTGCGGCTATTGAGACACAGATTAGAGATCGCTACCTCCATCTGCGTTCGATTGAAGGGAATGTGTAGGAGCATCCTACTACTACCACCATAACTTTCTATTATGTATAAAATATAAAAATGTACTGAATAGCGTTTCATGGAAAACTAGCAAACGTGGATATAATCCATACTAATATATAAATGCGAAAGTGTCTGTTTGCTATTTAATGACTAAAACACTGAACCGATGGTGATGAAATTTGGAAAAAAAGATATATAGTCCAGGATGAACATAGGCGAACTTTCATTTTTCAAGTGTGTAATAAAAATATAGAAATGTTTTTTTCTCGAAAAATTAGGGAAAAGAGAGTTATATTCGCTTATGCTGCCTAAACGGTTAGAGATAAGTGACAAGTACGGATAGCAATGTTGTTCGCCTCAAAGAGTTCTACAAAAATAAAACGTTGTTAAAAGTAGAAGTGCTATTATACTTCAATTTAATTTAAGAAGGAAAAAACCAATCATAATCAAATTTAATGGATAATTTGTTTCGTGCATTTAACAAGGATAAAATAGTCTTTAAATGGTAAAATTTTGATTTTACAAGAATAGTTTAGATATTTCAAAAAGTGTACCGAAATGTTGCAGCCGCGTCGTGCCTCGGAAGCGTACCTCCTACCGGCAAAAGGTTCCCGCGAGATGGTGTAGTTTATCGAGTCACGCTTTGTATTAAATTTGTAGTATTATGAATTTGAAAAATTAGGATGCTGTGCATGTTCTTAAAAACCAATTATTAAAAGTATTCATCCTTAAATATAGAGAGATTTTATTTTTTCCCGAGTAAAAGACGATAAATCCCAGGCATCACCGGGTGTTCAGCTATAGTAGAGATAAATAATAGAAAATAGAATACAGTGATTCATAGGTTTGAGTCTTAATCCGTCCCAAAACAATAGGTAAAATATAAAAAAATATTAAAAACCTAAAAATTCCCGGTGATTAGGATTTTGCTTCAACAATAGTTATTGTACAATATGATAATACACTATAAGTGTTATTTTGATGGACTTGTGAGAATATTATACTGAAATTATTTATCTTTCAAATCAAATTCTCTATGCATATAATAATTTTTGTTTCTTACAATGTTTCAAGGAAATCGTCTTTCAAAATCAATTTTCTTGGATTTTGAAATGAAGGACCCCCAAAAATAATCTTTTTTATTGTTTTTTATCTAGAACCTTTTTCAAAATGTCAATAGTTATCGTCCACAATGTAAAGATCGATGCATCTTTTGCGGGAAGAGCAGAAAGTTTTCAGACAAAATTCGAACCAACTGATAAGTTTCCGCACAAGTTCTCTTGTAAAACAGAGATCAAGACACTACAGGATATTGAATACCTGGTGACCACTAAAAAAATTTCTTTTCAAAAATCAACGTATGTTTTTGGCTTCAGGTAAAAAAACATATCGTTTATTTAAAAGATTCTGGGAATAAAATATTTTGAATGAGAATTATTTCGTACATTTGACATTGTATTACACCATAAAGCCAGTACATATAGTGTATTTCTCAAGTGGATGGTAAAGCGTCAGTTACAAGCTATAATCGATAGCAGCAAACATTATTGCATCCAGATACGCAAATTGTAGACGTTAAGGTGGAACCAGTCCTTAATCCAAGTTCGTCAACTCACTCAGATGCGCAATTATTATCTTTATTATTATTCTGATTGTTTTAGAACACAACATTATGAATAATAACGAAGAAGGAAGATGATTTTATCAGTTAANCTCGCTTGACTCGTTTGAAATGAAGCACAAGAGAAGCGAGAAGGCGCGTGGCAGAATGCCTCGTGCGTCGTCTCACCTCACTGAAGGTGAAACAGCTTTCCCAAAAGTCTGCTCACTTACAGATAAAAGCTATGTAAAAATACTTCAAAGGGAAATTTTCTACGAAACATAGTAAAATTCCGTCACTTTCCTCATTTAGTTTTTTCGAAAGTTGGTATTTTTTCTGAAAATAAGTTTTTTCTCCATAAGACACAATTGTATTTCGCCGTGAATTATAATTGCAAATATTTCATTTAAATGGCCGTTGAGGTCTGTTTTTCAAGTTGAAATCACAATAATCACAATGTTACTTTGTTTATTTACGACGATTTCAGATATTTCCAGTGATTTAATTCTTTCGTACGCCTTGAAGAGTACTTCCTTAAAAAGTTTTAATTCTGTCTGCCGCGCTTTCTGAGTATACGTGTTCTGTCGCTCCACTAGCGAGCCGACACCACGTGGCGTCGTGGCTGCTCTGCTGGAGGAGGAGGAGGAGGGAAAATGTCCCCTCCATCGTTCTGCCACCGTCTCCCCTCCCACCGGCCCCTCGCGGACCCGTCGCAGGGGAAAGGGAGGTGTGTGGTGTCGCCAGCTGTAGCAGCATATCTTCAACGAGTGCAGATGTAACAACTTAAGAAACGCACTGTGTTTATTAGTGTATTTATATTGGTCGCAGTAAATTAATTTGTTGTCCTCAACTTGGTCTAAGGCAGTTTGTAACAGCTATCTTGACGATAAATTATGTATTTCTTCTTTTATTTATTGTCAGTCGAACTGGCTTAATGTTGGTATATTTTCACTTCGCCATCGTCCATAAGAGTAATGATAACGGTACATCGCGTTCTGTCGGTAAGACATACGAACTTGAATCCAGCTTCTGTCACGAATTCAATTCATTTGCTCTTGTGGCGCTGTTCTGTTCTTTCTGCATCGAGCAAAGTGTGGAACGAATATTATCTTGTGTCTTAGTTTGTTGTGTTATTAACTTGTATTTCTTTGCAGCAAATAGTCTCTTTTGTGACTACTACTACTAATAATAATAATAAATTTATTGTCAAAAAACAGTACAAACTGCGTATGACCACGTGGAGGGAAAAAAAACTAATTTACTCTCCGGAAGCAAGCAAGGGACCATCCCATCAATTCCGATCAAGGGCCCTAAGGCAGAGGCGGATTCAAAAAAATTTCAGTAAAAATTCCTAGATAAGATAAAAAGTTAGCAGCGAGTTATAATACTAATAGAATGTCAATATGTTTGTAATTTTAAGCAAAAAATTACATGTAAGTTATTATCGAACTATAGATTATTCTGAGTATAGTGCTTAAAAATTGAAATAACACTAAATTCACGATTTATTGTTACAATAGACCCGCCCCTAGACAAAGCCTAGAGAACCTGTATGATAAATCCGCCTCTACCCGAAGGAAAACCGGAGAAAAACCCGGGCCAGGATGGGAATTTATAAGTATTGGGATATTACCTAAATTCGTAGAAGTTGGCAATTCGTGTTAGGCAGCCATGTTGGCACAGTTACGTGGCTTGGAGTATAGCAATGACGGAAGACAAACTAGATGGGAATGATTGATTAATCCCTGTTCTCAATACACGTCGCATCTTTTGACGCACAATAGAGGCTGTTATATTGACATCAGGGAGCTATGTCACCTGTANAATTATCCATAATTCGTACTTCAGATAAATAAACTTCATTGTCAAAAAAGCAGTTTCAAACTGCATATGACCACGTCATGAATAATAAACTAAGTTACTCTCCGGAAACAAAAAAAAAGAAAAATCGGACCATCCCATCAATTCCGATCAAGGGTTCGAGGGCAGTGGTGGATTTAATATTTTTAAAAGAAATTATTTAACAAATACAGCTGTTATCCTATTATTATTATTCCAAAATGAAACGTAGATACAATGTTCAGTCGAAATTCGACATCAATAACAACAAAAGTTTTAAATGACATTCCCATCTGCGGAAAGTCCGCCACTATCCGGAGGAAAACCGGAGGAAAACCCGGACCAGGACGAAAAGGGCTACATAGAAAACGTATACAACCAATGTGCCAAGGTTGCCTACACTTAGAAATAAATATATTAAAATAAAAAGGATAACGAGCTTTCAGGGAAATGTTTTTTCTTCCCCTGTGTACAGAATTACTCAAAACTCAGAGTACGAAATTGGGGGAGGGGGGTAGAAAATACCGAAACAATACTCAGTCGCCTAAAGCGTGCGTAACTACCCTCATTGTGAAGCGTAGGTTATGCAATGCGTTATACTTCTAGAGAATTGTATTTCAGATCGTACACTGTCGGTTCAAGTTTGTCCCAATAACCAAGTTGTGCACGGTGTCTAAATCTCATTTTGCAAGTAGGCTCTACACTTTGAACTTCTTGTTGATAATTTATCTGATGGTACAATGATTTTAATCACAGAGTACAAATTTTAAATCACTCATTCTTTGCAAGAAACGTGAAATTTACTTGCATTTCTATTTTCTTGCATAATCGTGTTCTGTCTTATGATTCATAGTAATTTACTTTTATGTGTACTCAACGTTGGCACATTGGTTGTGTACATTAATTCTGTAGCCCCATCCTGGCCCGGGATTTTCTCCGGTTTTCCTTCGGGTAGAGGCGGATTTCTTATTCAGATTCTCTAGGCTTTTGTGTAGGGGCGCGTCTATTGAAACAAGAAATCGTGAATTTAGTGTTATTTCAATTCTTATGATTTGTAAACACTATACTCAGAATAATCTATAGTTCGATAATAATTTGTACATGTAATTTTTTTTTGTGTTCAATTACAAACATGTTGATACTGTATTATCATTATAACTCGTAGCTAACGTTTTATCTTATCTAGGAACTTATGCTGAAATTTTTTAATCCGCCTCTGCCTTAGGGCCCTTGATCGGAATTGATGGGATGGTCCCTTGCTTGCTTCCGGAGAGTAAATTAGTTTATTGTCCTTCACGTGGTCATACGCAGTTTGTACTGTTTTTTGACAATAAATTTATTTAATTTTTTATTTTACTCCCTCTTTTCATTAAGGATAATCTTTTAGCAAAAGTTCAACACCTTGCCCTCCATCCCAAAACCCGTCTACGCCCTTCAATGTTGGTTTTATACGATATTTGACATCGTCGTTATGGAAGACTTTTCTTATTCAACTCTAGTTTACAGAACCCGGATACAATTATGACGGATACGTAATTGATGGAGAGTTCAAGTGACCTTTTCGTCGTGTAGCTAAGATACGTCTACCCACAGAGGATTCATGCAAAACGTGCGCATACGGAAGCAATGACATATGCTTACATCCATTTTAATTTTTAATACTCACGTTCCCTCCATTTAAGCAATACGTAGACTATTTCATAATTGGAAGAAATACATTGTTTCTTATGAGAAAATAATTTTTCTTCCCCTCGAATATGGAAATACAATAACAAATAAAAAATCCTTTTAGAAACAAGCTTTCACTTAAGCGATGTACTAAAACGAACAATAAGTTGAGGTTTTTATTAAAGTAATGCAATGTCAAATGCTAATACCTCCATACATATTTCACATTAGTAGATCCTAATAAAAATAAACGCACTATCATTTTTCGCTGATTTTTTAAAAATATTTTGTTTTTTTGAGAAATATCGTCGCGGGAAGTGTTCATAAAAGTGGAAACCAATTCATTCCATTGGACAGTGACAGGTTGGTAAAAAGAAAGTACTTTTGCCGAAGGATGTATTTTATTTACGATTCGCCCAACAAGCTTTTTGAAAACAAATAATTCAACACAAAATATTAAATCATTTTTAGTGATAAAGACGGTAAATACGTTTATTCTTTCTTACGTCAATGAAAACATTAACTTATTTTATTCGCTTTTGTACATGGCTAAAATAAAAGCTTGTATTTAAACAGGTTTTTTATGTATTAATTTATTTTATACTTTTTAGTATTAGAATTTGTTTATTTCTGTGTCATAATAATTAATCTTGCTTGTTCATTTGTAATACTCCAAATACCTTTTTAAACACAAACTTGCATAACTATAGATAAATAGCGTGAATGATAGATACAGCATCCGCGAGATACACCTTCCGACATCATAAACATGTTTTGAGAAACGATCGTAATGATGAGATGTTGAAACGAAAAGCGTAGGTTATGCAATGCGTTATACTCATGGAGAGACTGATTCTATTTCAAGAGAAGCTTCCCGGAAATGATTCGCCGCGAGTTATCTCGGAATAAAATCGTTATAAAGAAAAACCTTTTTAAAAGTTTTTCTTTGAAACAGACATAATATTGCATTGTCAGAGGGTTTCTGTGTGTGCCAAATTTCAGTTCAATTGATTGAGGGAAAGTGGTTTAAAGTTCAGTTGCAAGGTTTTGCCCAAACATTCGAACTAACGAGTGAACTTAAATAAAAGCTTGTAAAAATGCCTTTTTGTTTTCGTACCTAAAGATATCGGATTTAATTAAATACAACTAGTTACTTGTGAATTATTTCGTGCAGAATAAATCTTAATCGCGCATATTACTCATTTCTAGCGCAATGTGTATTTGATCCAATGCATCTTATGTTATATTGTCGAATTATTCCACAATTTTGAACCCAATCTATTCCAAGAAAATCATTGTAACGTCAGATATAACAAAAATACTAATTATGTTGTTTATTATTATTGAAAACAATTAAGTAGATTTTTAATTCAACTCTATTTTTGAAGAATAATGAAAAAAAATATTTTCGGATAATTTAACAACCGTGTTTGCTAATTTCTTTTTAATTTTAAGAACCGGTTCGCGCGAACCGCTGCGAGCCACAGCGAACCGGTTAGAAATAATAGCTTGGTACAAGCTAATTTCAGGCCATGTTGCTTTCGAAGAGTGTTCACAGTTTACTCGTATATCAATTTCTTCATAAATAACTTTTGTGATGCAAATTAGGTTTGTTTGCAGCGGCGGCGTGGCGGGGTCGCAGGGCTCCGGCGTGGAAAGAAAATGGAAATAAAATAAAAGATAAAAATTGAAATTTTAAATACTAACAATACTAATAATAATAATAAATTTATTGTCAAAGAAGCAGTTACAAACTGCGTATGACCACGTGGAGGACAATAAACTAATTTACTCTCCGGAAGCAAGCAAGGGACGTATCCCATGAATTCCGATCCAGGGCCCTAAGGCAGAGGCGGATTCAAATTTTTTTTTTCATAAGTTCCTAGATAAGATAAAAAGTTAGCTGCGAGTTATAATACATATATAATGTCAATATGTTTGTAATTTAACGCAAAAATGTTTGTAAATTTACATGTACAAGTTATTATCGAACTATAGATTATTCTGAGTATAGTGTTTAAAAAATCATAAGAATTGAAATAACACTAAATTCACGATTTATTGGTACAATAAACGCGCCCCTAGACAAAGACTAGAGAACCTGTATAAGAAATCCGCCTCTACCAGAAGGAAAACCGGAGAAAAACCCGGGCCAGGATGGGGCTACAGAATTAATGTACACAACCGTGCCAAAGTTGAGTAGACATAAAACTAAATTAATATGAGCCATAAGAAATGATAATGAAGCAAATAATAAGAAATGAAGCAAATGATGTTTTATGCTGAGGGTGATTTAGAAGTTCATTTACGTATGCGAATAATAAAATAAGTTACGAGACCAATTTTTTTCAAGAGGAGGGGGGGGGGCGAATCCCTACCACCGACACAGTATGTTGGTACTAGTAACTGTTACAAATAAAGAAAATTAACATACAAATTAATTTAATTATACATTTTTTGAATAGTTTGACTGTGATGCAGGTGTATTATCAACGTCCTTGGTGACATTGAGATGAAAGACAGAAGCAGCGGTTGCAACAATGACTTAACGGTGTTGCGGGTGGCGACGTTGTCAACCGAGGGGGATTGGGGAGTGGAGGGGGGAGTAGGAGGAGGGGGAGGGGGTTGGTCGTGCCCGCGACGAGAGGAGACCTTACAACGTCTGATGAGTCGCTGCTCGTAGCTCTTTAGAAACCTGACAAGTACGTTTTGAAACGAACGGAGACCGACTGTATATTTAATTTCCGATAGTGCAGAGGGAGGGAGGACACACCCCCTAGCAGCGACGCAACCCTGTCTCTTCCACCCTAAGCGCCCCGCGCCTCCAACCGCTGACCGAATCCTGGGGATGAACAGCCCTTCCCAAAACGAATACTTCGCGTTTGACCATAATTCGCTCCTACAAAATACAGAACCCCTTTAAGGTGCAACTAGCGCTACAAGTTAGTCAAATCACTGTCATGTATAATAGTTTTCTTTATATTTATTGTAACTGTCATAGAACACAACATTTGAATCTTGAAGATGAAAAAACATTATTTAATGTCTATCACGAACAACTCTCTTGGCTTGTTTGAAATTTAAAATATGGCGACTGAGAGCCACTGTTTCGTGCTTTATGCATCGTCCCACGTGAAAGGGAAAAGTCAAATAGCTTTCTCAAATGCAGATAAATGTGATGTAAAAATGCGCTACAAAGGAAAATTTACTACAAATCAAGGTAATAATCCATCAGCACTTTCGTGATTTAAAAGTTGGTCTGTTTTTTAATGTTCCTCCGTGAGACGCAAAGTGGAATTGCTTCAGATGTAATTGCAATTATTTCGTTTAAGTGTCCGGTGAGGGATTTTTCCAAGTTGAATTCACAATAAGTACATGTTACTCGGATTTCGGATATTTTCTTTCATCTTTGTGTTTTGATATTTGTTGAATTCAGGAGGGTTTTTTAGTGGGTATGGTCGAGATATTCGGCGAGTCCCACACACGGGGAAGAGTCACTACGACTCTTCTCTATGGTGCGAAACTGCATCTTTCCCTACTTGCATGGGCTCTAATGACCTCGATGTTGGCGAGCCCTAAAGCCCCACAAAAAAAATTTTTTTTAGTGATTTACCATATCAGTGTCCGTCCATTCTACCGATTTGAATTCCAAATTAAGTTTTTACGAGGAATAGGGAAAGAACTTAAAACAAGTCGGTTCTTCGTAATAGTACTTCCGGGCGCGTGCAAAGATTTCGCAGTCGTGCAAACAGAGATCCAGTGAAGGCAGTGCTCAGTGCATCGGGCGACCACTAAATGCATTATTTCCTGTTGATTGTAAATAAACATAATAATGTATTTCATACCACGTTATCGTGCTGCATGTAAAGTCACGTGCGAGATAGTTTATTTGTTAACCTCGATTGCCATTAAATTTGGATTTTGAAGCAACTTATAAAAGAATTGTAGCATAGCTAAAATATAACTCATCGGTTCCGTCTCTTTTCAGTGCTATCTCATCGTACCACGAGAGAAGAAGATGTACGTTTACGAAAAGTAGCAATGAGCGAGATGAGGGGCGATTTTATCTCGCGTTGTCCATTCTGCTTACTGCCACGCTTCTGCGTTAAGGCCACAATATTTCGAGAGAAACGTAGCCTAACATTGATTGTTAGTGAGGGAAATGGAAGTGCGTTTTCCGTGGAGGTGCGGTGAGAAAAAAGGGCTCATTTGCTTTCGAGAAGGAAATGAGACCCGATTCCGATCACACGAGTGCGGAGTAGGAATCTCCCTGAAGGCGATTGAACGGAAACTATCGGCCTTAGAGATAAAGTATACAA
Organism: Laupala kohalensis; assembly: GCA_002313205.1. NCBI lineage: Eukaryota > Metazoa > Arthropoda > Insecta > Orthoptera > Trigonidiidae > Laupala > Laupala kohalensis. Next base: position 42,116 of record NNCF01136190.1, on the reverse strand, counting down.
TCGAGCTATAAAAAAATAAAAAAGCTTGATAACTGCACGAAATAGGGTTAACCACCGCGTATTGAAAATAATTTAAGTGTTAATACTTTAAGTGTGGTTTATACTAATATTAACACTTTCTTGTTAATGTAGAAATTTCGATTCTTTTTATTTTCTTAGTAAACAACTCCTTCACTGTACTATAATTAAGACATATAGTACAGCGAAAGAGTTGTTTAGTTTCTTGTTAATAAATACGTCTTTTTAATCTTTTTAATTAATTATTTATCTTCGTCGTTTGTGAAAAGGTTTCAAAAAATGCGACGAAGGAAAATTTTAATTACAAAAAACGAATCACAATCAGAGAGGAGATACTCTACGTCTCCACAGAAATCAATAGAATTCTTTAAACCAATGATGAGCAGTGAGTTTTTAACAGAAATTTGAAATGTAGGGCATCGTTTTTCTGTTTTTGTTTTTTTAAGTGAATTAAATATGATTCCTGAATTACATTGCCCTCTTTATAAAAAGTAATTTTGCTATTACTGTGAATATTATTTTCATGTTTAGCAGAATACTTGTTTACATAGCACAAAATTGTCACCGCGGTAACTCGAGAAATACCGCTGCTTCCCTAACTCAATATATATTGAATAATGAACTGTGTCCGAGTATACTTCTCGTTCAAACACAATATTGGAGAAATAAGATCAAAGTGTGAATCATTTTTCAGAGTTCGTGTGGTGCTTAAAAACCTAAGAAAGTACATATTTTTGCAACCCGATTCTGGAAAGTTCTTATTTTTTATATACGGTTTTTTTAACTTCTGCATTTATTCCCCTCAATTTTTATGAGAGGCTTGAAATCAACCACTTGAATCACTAATAAACGTCACTGCGGAAAGCAGCCGCAAAAGTGAGATTTGTAAACGACAAAATAGCATTCTCGAGTATTTTCAAAATAAAAAAAAACTTATCTTTCATTTAGAAATCGAGGGTAGAATGTAAATATCCTTAGAAAGTGAAAGGTTGTTTAAAATTGTTATTTCAGTACGTAACTAATATGCCTCTGCAATTTCAATAATTCATGGAAGATGAACTATAAATGATGACTTTTCTTTTACAACTAAAAACGCTTAAGTCAAATAGTGTACGTGGCAAAAAACATTTTTTTCTTTGATTCTAAGACAAAAACCGCAAAAAATCGACACTTCAGTCCGAAAGAAAAGACGCTTAAAATTTATTTGAGGTGCTTATTTTTTTCCATTTGCAAAAAGGGGACGAACCCTGTTTTTAACATCGCAATGTGACAGTGTAGGATCAAATATATGTTGTCAAGTGTTATGACGATGCAAATTTATGTCTAATTTACTATTTGAATAAACACGACATGATTCCAGTAAATATAGTTGTATATTATTCCGTTGAAAGTTTCTTAACCGTCAGATTTAAGGTTACATTAAAAACATGAGGAAAGAAAATAAAACAGTGAATGACAAGTATATGTTTTATACTGCCTTTCAGTTTCATTACATAGAGTTTAAAATTATTTAAAATCCCGCGGTACAATTAATAATTTTTAAAAAATCCTTTTCCAGAGACGCGCCTCCCACTAGAAATCCGTCGATGTCCGATTTCTTCGCGAGTTCTTTGCAATTCTCAGCCGTGACGGAGCCTCCGTAGATGATCCTCGTGTACGCTCCGATTTCCGCGCTCACCAGGTGGTGCAGTTTGTCTCTGATCATCCTGTGGACTTTCTGCGCCTAAAAGAACAAGACAGAAGACATTGCATCGTACTGTATCAGCGCTGTCCTACTTATCTTCACCCGCGAATCACTTCCCATATATTCTTGCGATCGATCGGGTCACGGGGCACGGGATGGGGTTTGGCAAAATGTTACCCGACGAATAAAACTAATAAATTCGAAAACACACCAATTTCTGATGCTGCAAATGGAAAAACGCACATGAGAAACTATGTACAATGGTTTTGCACCACTAGTTTAGAGGTATTTTAAATTTTATTGTTTTAATAAAACGGCATTCGTTTTGCAATGTCTGACGGTGTAGTAGCGAACACAACTTTCTGTTCTCCCTCATCACATGTCACGTCAAGTATTAATTCTGACAGCGTAATTTGAGATACAAAGTTTTGCTCCTGAATGTTTGATGCCAAATGCAGTACACTCGCGGACTGCCGATTGGTCGGCGCTGTCGCATAATGTAATGAATCTCTGCGGATGGAGCCGTGAGACACGGGAAGCTCCTTAATCCTTGGAGAAACATATGTACTTTCACAGCGAATAGCATCATTTCATAGCAACATATGTGAAGTGCAGTGAGGTAATCGGAGGCTAAGGGTATAGAAAATACTCAGAGTGAAAGTAGTGTAGTGTACATGATTGCTCTCAGCAACTCTGTCCTGGTTTTATTTTTTATAGTTATTAATTTCTCTTATTTGTGTTATAGCAATTACTGTTACACTAAGGGAGCAGGAGGAGTAATGGCATGTATATGTATATTGTAAGATTTGATTAATTCTTAATTATTGGTCAACGTTATGAGAAGCTAAAACGTTCGTTAGCAAGCGGGAAGAGGGGTCCCGAGACCGTTGCCATGGAGGCGGTGGGAAGGGAAGGGAAGGGAAGCGAAGGGAAGACGACGAGTTTTGACCGCGACCGTGAAAGAAGAGTCGTAAAAATTCAAGTGAAGGGAAGAGTGCCGACGCACTACGAGTTATTTTTCACCAGGAGTAGGAGGCAGAAAAATTCTTAACGTAGGGAATGGCGTCGTTAGATTCCAACTAGGAAGCAACGGAAAATATATTTTGAAAGGGCCAAGATCGACGATGGGAATATATTTGGATTTTGAAGGGCGACGGCCAGAACGACACATAGCGTGGGTGCGGAGAAAGGCAGAAGCGCTTCACAAATTTAAAAGGATCCCAAAAGATAGCAACTGGAAAGCGAGGGTGTGAGGGCGGATCGACCCTCGGCTTTTAACAACTGTCAATGGGGTGACGTACACCACGAGGCCGCGACCGTTTGGCGTGCGCCGCAGAACGGTTTGGCGCGGAGGCGTTGAACACGACGGTGTGACAGTTGAGAGTTAGAAAGATTCCAAATTTAGTTTCTATTATTCTTAAAAAGACGTTCGGTTAAAATTACAGAGAGGACGGTTGGAAGGGACGATGTCGTTGAAGTAAGGAAACTTCCCAGGAAGGAACGTTCTGAGTGGCTTAAGAACCTGCACTCGTTGATCCAAATTCAACNCGCGTGGAGTGAAAATTTAACGTTATTGGCGAAACATGGTCACATGATTTTAAAAAATGTAATCACGTGAGTCAGCTTCTGAGGGACAGAGTGGGGAACGAGGTGATGAAACACAACGCAGAGACGATCCAACATCATTCTAAGAGCATTCGAAGACCATCAGTTAATAATATAGTACAGACAACATAGAGGAATTCGCTTGACTCCTCTGAAATGAAGCACGAGAGAGAGCAGCATATGTATATAGTACACACATGGAAGCGGCCGAGCGCAACGGTTTCGTAGTTTATGCCTCATCTCACCTCAAAGGATAAAGTGAAATATCTTTCTCAAATGTCCGGAGATCTATAGATAAAAGTGATGTGAAAAATACAACGGAAAATTTACTACAAACCAAAGTAAACTTCCATCACTTTTGTGATTTAAAATTGGTCCATTTTTTGAAAATAAGTGATTTTTCCATAAAACGCAATGTATTTCACCATCAATTATAATTACTATTATTTAATTCAAATGGCCGGTGAGGTATGTTTTTCAAGTAGAAATCAGAATAACTACGTTTTACTCTGTTAATTTATGAGGATTTAAGATCTTTTAGTGATTTAATTCCTTATATTCTGCGACAGGGTTTGTATTCGTACCTCGTCGGGTGTTGCTGTCCTACCGGTGCCAATGGCCCACACTGGTTCATAAGCGATGACGATGCGGTACCAATCCCAAACTGCGTCGATCACCGGCTTCAACTGCTTCATAATGACGTTGGTGGTCTCTCCGTTCTCTCTATCTTCCAACTGCTCTCCCACGCACACGATGGCGCTGATGCCGGCGTCCTGAATCCATTCGATCTTCTCAGCGATCAACTACGAGCACACAGAGAAGCACACAAAGACTCTGGCGNAGGCCCAATTTCACCAAATGTAGAATAATCGCGATTTCCTTAAACGTGATTAGGTAAATGGAATCGCGATTACATTTTATGCGTTTCACCAAGCAAAACTAATCGTCGATTAAGTTGCTCAATGTTTCTGAAGAATCTCTGGGTTGGTAGTAGTTTTACAGTGCATTATGGGTAATTTGAAGACAAATGACGGGAGGAAAACGCATCATGTTGCTCACTACCGCCACCTAAGGACACCATAGGCAGCAGCGGGCCTCCCTCGTGCCACTGAACATAACCTATAAACCGAGCTACGAGCAAACAAACAAAATGGACGCCATATTTCTCGCAGTTCTGAAGAAAATCGCGATTTGCGCTGGTAATCGAAGGGTCCCCGAACGTTTAAGCGTTAATCGCGATTTTCTCGTAAATCGAAGATGGTGGAACGCGCATTTTGATAATCACGATTTACTGCACAGAAAATCTCGTTTAAGACATTAAACGTACTTGGTGAAATTGGGCCTTAGTACAGTTAGGTTTACTTGCCCCCGGGGTCTCGCTTCCTGATATCCTCTATGTTCGGGAAAAATAAACCTAGGTAACGGTATCTATCTTGGGCAAAAGCTTCGCACAAAGAGAGTACATGCGCAGAGGTCTCCTGCTACACATTGGATCCTCACTGATCCCCATGACGTGTAAATGTCTCCGTAGGGTATAATGGCCTGTTAAATAATATTTATGTTATATAATTCTCGACCACGTTGTATTAGAAGAGTATTATCTGAAGGAATGGGTCAAAAGAGTACTTGTTATTTGCAATATCTGTACGACGATGATCTTTTGGTTTCGGTAGAGCCTGTAATGGATGTCAATCAGTTACCTTGCGGCGTGGTTAATCACTATTTCACAGATTACGTGTTTTTTGTTTCATTCTCAACTTATTTCTACGTTAGCTGCACGGTGAACTTTCCAACTACGTCAATTTTACTATGCATATTGCATGATTTGCAACAAAAACATTCTCATTTGAATGTGAGTGAAAGTACAGCGCGAATACGGTCACATGGTGTGGACCTGAGGATTCGTCTCCAGTGAATCAAATAGAGTTTACTTTTATCTAGCATGGCTATCATCCAGTCAATTGTCTAGTTTATCTAATGATTATGCTTTACGTATAATTCTAAGTAAAGTGTGTTACGAACTATTTGTACATGCACCACTCTGGCATCTGATTGCAGTATAGTGAGAGAACGTTTTGAATATGAGATCCCAATTCAGACGAGGGAAAAGATTTCTTCATGCCTTTCGATGTGACATCTCAAGCTTATATTAGGGATTTTTTTGCATAGCGTACCTGGGAGCTATCGTAGTACGTCACAACGCCTCTGTTTGCGTATGATGTTAGTTGTGTACGCTATTGACAGAGGTCATGGCGGATTCTGGTCTAGATTTTTGAGGTTATGTTGATATCTGAGAGGGTGTGCGAGAGATTTGTTGGTTGTGTGTGCCGTATGAGCACGTGCTGGTGTGCTCACAGTACACTTTACTAGTGTACGTTTGCACTCAAGGTGTTTGATTGGGTTTACAATTTTTGTTATAATTTGATTCGAAAGTACGCTATGCAAAAATGCATCGATTACACCATGTTCGTTTTGCGGTTAGCGTCATCAATGTAACGTTGATATTGGAACGTTGACGTAAAGTTTCCAACGTAATATCCAAAGATTTGGAGAAATTCCTTCCTTCCCGATTCTCTCTCGGTGAAGAGACGAAGCCGCAACGCGGGACACACTCACGTCTTCGCTCTCCTCGAAGATGAGTCGTCGCTCGGAGTGGCCCACGATGACCCAATCGCAGCCCACGTCTCGCAACATGNGACGCCAGTGCGGTGCGCGCTTTTTATACACGCGCCAGGCCAAGGAATAAATTATGACATATAAATTTATAAAAGATGTAACCTTTCATAAGTTTATATCGAAAAATATGATATTAATGTACAAACAAAATAAGTCAAACAACATATTTTCCATCGGGTTGCATCACATACTTTAACTCATATTTAGAATCCAAGAGACTGTAATGTGTAAATTTAAAGTAAATTTTATATTTGTTTCCTTAATTTCATGATTGTGTTAATTGTTAAAATAACTTTGATTCTCTATTGTTACTTCGATTTCAATGTAATTCTAATTATTTTATAGTTTTATTTATGGTTTTAAATTTCAATTATTTTTGTAAATTCGCCCATTTTTGATATGTGTTTTTTCTGTACATGGTTTGGTGGAACAATAGAGAAGATGATTTGCGCTAATTATATTCCTTCGTACGTAGAAATAAAAAAATAACATCCAGGAAAGAAATGGAAATATTGAACGGCCATGGCAACACGAATGAATATTTATTCAAAATAAATAAAATATCGCATGATGCATGTATGTGCGACATATTATGGAAATGTTCAATTTTTGGACCGGAGAGAAGTCAGTATTTGAGAGAGTAAAAGAAAATTAACATCATAACAGAGACAGAGGTTAAATACAACATACTCAATATTTATAGTAATAAGATTTATGACATAAAGGATATTGTGAAAAATAATTTAGAGTTGACTCATCACACACTGGACCTTACGTACTTGTGTTTTCTTTTCTTCCATTTATATCTCCCCTTCAATTAATTTATTGTTAATTATTTGAGTATTGACATTGTTTGGAGCAGGATTTTTTTAAGGGAAATAAATGAAAAAAATACATCATGTGTAATAAAATGTGAATTATTAATTTCAACCGTTTTGTAAGGAGACTCCTTTTACTAATTATGTAGCATTGAAATGCAACTCTAAGTTGGTCTTCGTCAGGTGTTTTAATAACATACATCTGAAATAATATCCTACATTAGTAATTCATTTATATTTGACGAATATGGACGCCAAAGAGCATAAGTAATGTCTGTTTTCTCTTTCAATTTCAATATCTGCAGAAAATCACAAAAAATATGTTATAAGCTTAGTCGCCCAAGGAAAGAAGTGATTCTCTGTCAGGGGCTTACTCGAGTTAGTACCCAAGGGGAACAAGTATTTTTTTTTAAATCCATGAATCCAGCTTTGTTATTAGCTGGAGGTTTAAAGACGGTTTCGAAAATTCTGATGCATTACCTGTTATAATAAATACATTATCTGCTTCTTTATATTTATATAGAATTGAATATTGTCTAAAAATATTTATTAACTTAGTTTTATCAGTTTGTGGTTTTGTCATTTGAACATTTTGTCTCTTGTCAGATCTTATACGAATAAAGAAATAATTACATGGTTACAATACACTCGCATGGGGAACAATGGTTACTATTGACATTTCTAATTGTGCGTTTGTAAATTTTCAAATATCTTGTGGTCTCTACTATTCTGTCCGTGACTTCCTGCAACTGTACAAGTGAACTTTTTGTATCTTCGAGTCACGATCGTCTGACGTTTCCAACGCGTGTTTCTGTTATGACCTTTTGGCTTTTAACTTTGATGTAATACTTAATTGCGAATGTTTCTACATAATAAACTGAAAAAATAATTCTTTTTTTTTTCTCATGAAAAGCTAAGAAAAAAATAGTTTTGTTGTTACCCGAAGTTCGTGGAGTTTTGATTATTTTATCTAAATTATAAAAAGTTCGTCCTCGTGTATAAGTGAGCAGCTTGCTTTTTTTATTTTTTTAATTTTTTTTTACAAAGTTTGAATTGGAGGTTTATGTGTATTCCCATTAAACGTCTACTTAACTAGTCATTACTTCTTTTATTTAGAGTCTGTTCGTAAATTTTTGCTGCTCGTTTCGAGAAGATAGTAAGTTTTTTAATCATTTAGACTAAAACGAATGAAATTTTGCAAACAAATATTTCGTTGCCTTGTTATTACTGGAAACCAAGGAAATTTCCTATCTTAAATTTCAGTATTTTTGTGTTTTGATGAACATTCTTCGCCTTGTCATTCTCTTCCGTTCATTGTACTTTCTTTATATTTTGTATTACTGGCAATTTTTAAGTTGTATTTCTCTAGAGAACATCATTTTGGGTGATATAATCTTGTTGAGAGAGGTTAAGTAGTATAATACGAGGTACGAATTATGAAATAGGTGTAATTGTAGGCCTTAGCGTATCATCCATTTTCACAGATGACTACTCGATTCACATTTTAAAAAGCGATGCCATGCGAGCAGTGGCGTACCTAGACGGGGCGGAGAAGTCCCGTAAGGGCACTCTAAAGTGTGCGGTAGATGTTATTTAAACTCGTAAATTTGAACACAAATATTATCCGAAACATTTTTAAAACCGTAAACTAAATAATATATGAGCTTTCTAGTAAATAAAACTTAAACCTTAATTCTTGTTAATACGTGAGACCGTTGGATATGTTTTAGTAGGCATGTAAACACTTTTGTGTATGGGGCGAAGGGGGGGGGGCAAAAAACTTGTGTAGGAGCATCCCAAAATACTTCCGGTCCGAGCCTCGTGTCATGTCATATGTACGTCAACCACTGCGTGGGAGTGAAAGATAGAAGAAGAACATTGGTCAACAGTAGCGGCGGTTGGGAATTAAAAAAATGTGTGTGTGGGGGGGTGGACAAAAATATTGACATATTGACAATTTTCATTAACATGACATTTTCTGCATATTTCCACTAAGTGAGATTTAAATAGTGAAATAAATCGTAGGAAAGACAAATGGTGATTGCCACGTCAAGGATGGTGTTTCGCCGCCTGTTGGTAAAAGCGCTCACCTGTGAAATCTCCGTCTGGCAACGTGTAGCAGTTCTGCGCCGCCACACTCACGTTCCTCGGGAATTTGAACATGGCGTATTCCACGTACACAGCGGGCACGGCGATCACCACCTCTGAAATCAGAAAACCACCATACTAAGGGGGCTATAGACTCCCCCCCTCCCGAATTGGACCTGAACTCTCAACATATAAAGGCGTACTTTGTAAAAGTGTCACCAGACTTTCCGCACACTATATTTACATGTTAAAGACAAACGTGGCATACATTTGTATTGTAATTTCTGCGTATTACATGCACTAGTTGAAGCGACCGGCAACAACGTAGGCGTGTTACAGCCCCAGCGGCGTCGCAGGTGCTAGTGTTGTAGCTCATCACCAAGTCATTTCCACTGACTTGTGCTGGGCTCCTTCCTTTCTCTTTCCTGACCTCCCTTGGTCACCTCTTGTTCTTTTCGATCCCGACGCTATTAGGGCTAGGGTATCTTTCATTTTCCTCACCTTTCATTTCATTTTTAAAAAAATAATGAGATATACAATGTTTTGAGATATGTTGATATTTTAGTTTTGAGTTGTAATTCAGGAGGGTTTTTAGTGGATAAGTTTTTAGGGCTCTAATGACCGCGATGTCGGCGAGCCGTAAAGCCCCACAAAAAAAATATCCACCTGAAGGGCCATTTTACTGATCAGTGTTCAATTATTCCTTTGCCGTTCTTATAGCTGTTGTATTTCTTCCCTGTAGGCTCCGAAACTTCAACCCGACAGTTCTCCTCGGATGGCGCGATCGGAACGATGCTATGGCGCATAGCTCTCTTTCGGTGAGTAATCTTGCGTCCTACGATTTTCAACTTCATTATGAACTATGAAAACACTCNAGTAATCTTGCGTCCTACGATTTTCAACTTCATTATGAACTATGAAAACACTCTTTACACGCCAGGGCTCTTTGTGCTCGTGGAAGCTGAGAACGTTTCTGTGTTAGGTAGTTAAATTATCTCCCAATCTGGAACGGAACAGAAATTGTAGAATAGTAGCAAACCTACCCCCACCCCAGCTCTACACCGACGTTATGTGCACTTGATCCTTCGATGTGAAACATACAACCCATTGGTGAAAAACTGGAATAAAATCGGTTCATTCGTTATTGAGAAATTCGCTGTGACATACACATGCGACGATATTTTTGCTTTTAAATGTAAATGATAAATAAATATAATTATAAATAGATTTATTACTGTCGTTCAGTTATTAAAAAATCAATTTTCGGGAGGCATCTATAACCCGTAATACTCCGTAATCCGACACGCCTCAGGTGCCGAGCGTGTTGGATTTAAGGTAGCACAAGCGTAGGTGGAATTAAATCAATAAGTATCTTAAATAGCCATAAATAAACAGAGTAAAACGTAGTACTTATTGTGATTTCAGCTCGAAAAACATATCTCACCGACCATTTAAACGAAATAATATCAATTATAAATGATGGTGAAATGCATGTGTCTTATGGGGAAAAATACTTATTTACAAAATAAGCCCAACTTTTAAATCACGAAAGGGATGGACGTTTAGTTTGATGTGTAGTAAATTTTCCTTTGTAGTGTTTTTTACATCACGGTCATATAGGTCACCTTAGGACATCTGAGAAAGATATTTCACGTTATCCTTTGAGGTGAGACGCACAAATCACGCAACCCTTGTGCTCGGTGTCCATGTTCGTACTATACATGAATCTCTTTTGCATTTCAAATGAGTCAAGTTAGTTTCTCAATATTGTTTGTACTATAGTATTAACTGGTAGATACAAATGAAATCGGGGTTTTTCGTCATTATTGTGTTTTATAACAATTAGAATAAAAATAAAAAAAAGAATTTTACATCTCAGTGCTTTGACTAACTTGGAGAGCTTGTGCCACTTTAAAGAGATTCCCCTCTCTCGGTGGTCCACTGCGACGTGTAGACGCATCTAAGGTGTGTACTATCGGAGAGGAGTGGGGACGGGGCGCTTTGATTGGTTGGCCCATTCACACGCGTGCGTCCGAAAGATTACTAGCATTGGAGGAGTTATGCAACCAGTTATACTTAGGTGTGTATGTCAACTTAAAATCGCCTTCGTCGATCCGAATGAACTTTATGGAATCCGAATAGAACAATGAGTTCGAAAAGAAATAAAATTCGGTTTGAATACAACGATAGATCTGTGGGGAAGCGTTTATAGCCATGATACATGCGCCGAGTTAACAACAATCTACTCACAAGGGAACTTCCAACAAGCGCAGTAGGAAAGTTGTCCTGAGTTTTTAAATACTGAAACATGTGGACTAATAGTATGTCATGTAAAAATATTAGCGACTATGGCACGTTGGAAGGCACAGAAAAAAAAATATCGAGAAGTTTGCCAATTTTTGGCGTCCACTTTCCGCGCACACTTTGGACAATCCTTTCCAGTACTGGCCGAAACTGTTGCTGTTGGAAAATGTCACAGACGGCTGCCATAAGTTTCGCGTTGTGTTCCGTGATATCACCTCATATCACCCTCCTATTCCAAATCTCGTCGATACAAGGAAATACGAATATCTATCGCTTTATAATTCACACATTTGTGAGATCTTAATTATGAAGTTTTATTTGTTATTGGTATTAAAATATCGTAATAAATATTATTTTCATTTATCAGGAAAAAAGCAAAGCAAAGCAAAATGAAACATTCTGTTAATTTTGTTCCTTTACAAACTCGCATAAAATTACTGAAATAAAACGAGTGAATTTTCGGTTGTACTGTAATATATGTCTTATATTATGTGCCAAAAAAATAATAATAATTCATCTATTTTTGCCAGAAAAGTTTTTATTAGCATAAAACGAGCATAATTTGACTGAGCTCATACCGTACAGCGATTTTTTAAACTACCCTTGTCGCGAAGTATACTAATGGTTCACTGATAATGACATGATTTATGAATGTAGTGATGATAATTGATTTGACGATTTCTAATTTCTCTTTCTTGTTTTTGTTACTTAAACTTTGTTGAATTGCCATCGGTATGAATATGACATAAAACTGGTGATTATGTTAATTTTATAACTTGTGTCGAACTATTTTTTTATCGTTAGGAGTATGTTGAAATGTTAAATCTACCTCTGCCTTAGGGCCCTTGATCGGAATTGATGGGAAGGTCCCTCGCTTGCTTCCAAAGAGTAAATGAGTTTAATGTTCTCCACGTGGTCATACGCAGTTTGTAACTGCTTTTTTGACAATAAATTTCTATTTATTTAGCCTACGATCTTTTGTGATGATACTTATGGGCTGAATTTAATATGTTCAGTGAAACACTGAAACTATTGTGCAGTCATTACTGGCTTATGACACACACACACACACACATATATATATATATATATATATATATATATATATATATATATATATATATATATAT
>NNCF01136190.1:11453-29757 GCA_002313205.1 Laupala kohalensis | reverse complement strand
ATATATATATATATATATATATATATATATATATATATATATATATATATATATATAATATCATAATATTAATATTTTAAATCTGCCGCTAACTGCGCGAAATGAATACGATTCCATGTCTTATGGAATATACGAAAGAAAAAATAGATTTTTCTGCGGAGTGAGTAACAATAGTCACGTATTCATGAGGCGGCAACAGAATTTAAAAAATCCCAAATGCGGACAACTTATTAGGTGTATCACTTGCGAACACTTAAATATTGACGAGAGTTATAAATCTTTCAGTATCTTTTGTGGGCACATTTCTACAGAAAAGCTTTCGTACTGAGCCTTACTACATAAAAAATCTGGAGTGTTCCCACTAAACTTTCCAATTATAATTCGTCAAAAAATTCGTAGTAGTAAAAAAAACCTCGACAGCAATAAAGTGAAGTCGCAGAATAATTTATATATGAAAGTAAAATAAATAATTAAACTTTATTGTCAAAAACGCATTACAAACTGCGTATGACTCGCGTTATAATATTAACAAATACCAACAAATATTGTGTTTAACAAAAAATAGAAAAGTCGTTTCACAAGAACGTATTATTATCAAGCTATAAATCATTCGGAAATTGTCGATAATTCGTAACTATTAAATAACACTAAATTTTCTAATAATTATATCAATTGATTCCGTCTCTAGACAAGAATCTAGCGAGTCTTTATTAAAAAAATCCACCTGTACCCGAAGGAAAACCGGAGAAAAACCCGGTCCAGGTTGGGGCTACAGAATCAATGTACACAACCGTGTCAGGGTTGAGTACATATGCAACTAAATTTATATGAATAATTAAGACATAACTATTTTCCTGCATGCTAGTATTATAAGTAATAGAAAACATAAATAATAATAAAAAATAACATTAAGCAGATGAATATGTATAAAAATATTTCTCCTCACAACAAGGGTTAGTTGCCTAATTTCACGTCAGCTCATTCAACTACAAGTTACAAGAATTTTATCTTCGACACCTACACTCTTTACATTTGTCTTACGTCGATTGAAATAAGACGCCCCCGAGAGAACTCTTTTTTGGTCGTGTGTCGAAAACTGCCGTTTCGCAATCTTTACTTTCAATTTCATGGACAATAAAAATTTCTACCGAATCAAACGACCCTGTTTTTTATGGACAGACATATTTTTACACTGAAAACGCAAATAAATAAAGTAACGTACACAATGTTTCATCTTGAGGCAATGGGCTCCCGTCAGTTGTGATACCAATGGNTACGTGTTATATTATCGACAGATACCGACAAATTTGTATTAATAAAAGCAGACAAAAGTTCACAAGAGATATTATTTATTATATTATTTCTTGCATGGTTGTGTTGCCGTATGGCTCATATTAATTTAGTTTTATGTGTACTCAACTTTGGCACGGTTGTGTACATTAATTCTGTAGCCCCATCCTGGCCCGGGTTTTTCTCCGTTTTTCCTTCGGGTAGAGGCGGATTTATCATACAGGTTCTCTAGGCTTTGTCTAGGGGCGTGTTTATTCTAACAATAAATCGTGAATTTAGTGGTTTTTTAACTCTTATGATTTTTAAACACTACACTCGGAATAATCTATAGTTCGATAATAACTTGTACATGTAAATTTTTTGCGTTAAATTACGAACATATTGACATTATATATGTATTATAACTCGCAGCTAACTTTTTATCGTATCTAGAAATTTTTGCTGAAATTTTTGAATCCGCCTCTGCCTTAGGGCCCTTGATCGGAATTGATGGGATTGTTACGTTGATTGCTACCGGAGAGTAAATTAGTGTATTGTCCTCCACGTGGTCATACACAGTCTGTACTGTTTTTTGACAATAAATTTATTATTATTATGAACTACAAGAATATATCTGAGTGTGTTACTCACCAACATCAGGATTAATGGGTCCGCAACCTAACCACCTGGCGGCTTCAGTTACTAACCCTCTGTCTCCGTTCATCTTCCAGTTTCCACCGATGAAAAAAGTTCGCTTTGCGAACCAGCATTCACACTGAAGCTTCACTGCAGAGAAAGCAAAATCGTTTAACTATAACAAATAGATGTAAATCAATACATAACATCTGATATCTCCTACGTAAAACGTGCTTGAAATGTAGACCCACATTATCACGAGCAATTCCCTTCTTTGACGACCACCCACAACCGAGAAAATGATGCTGCGCTAATGCAATAAGAACTTTTTTATTTTACATTAGATAAGTTTCACATTCCATAAAGTTTTAAACAAGTGTCTTTGTGTTGTATTAAAATTTGGTTGTGAAGGGATGAGAGGTATTTGGGCAATGATTGCTCAAAGTCAGCGCTCCGATTGAAAGAGTTTTTTCTTTGTGCCTACAATAAAATTTAAAAACGATGCAGTAAAAATGTTTAATTAACGTTGTTAAATGCAGAATGAAGAAGGAAAATTTTGAAGTTACTCATTTTTGTGTGGAGCAACGGGTTTTATTGATGTTCAACCGTGACGCTCGGCGCGTTTTAACGAAGAGGCACGCGTTCGGTGGCGACGGAATCATTCATACTTTTAATCTTGAATTTTCAGTGATCGTAATATTTACGATTTATTAGTAATATTTCCCTGATACTTCGTAGAGTTAATAACAATGTATTCGTAAAATAACTGCTATTTTTAAATATAGTGGAAATAAAATTTGTGAATATTCTGCGGGTATTATAACAAGTAGCTCATTATTGTTTTTTTAAACGATACCTCATGTCAAGATTTCGCTCAACTGTTAAATCCTGCCATGGGACCCATTGGTAGAAATTGATGAGATGGTGTCTTTGTTCCCTGACGAATTTATTTATTGTCCTCCACTTAGTCGTTTGTAACTGCATTTTTGACTTAAAGTTGGTTTATTTATTCAAAGTCTATGCATTCCGTCTAAAATACTTGTTAAGGATAAAACCTTGATCTTGAGTGCAGTTATTTTAACAGATACGCTGATCAGTGAGGAGGATGTACGTGGTGATAGATTTCTAAAAAAATTCTTAAAATTCAAAACTGAGAAATGAAATTTGATTAGTCGCGTAGAGAAATTACTGCTCCTTCAGTCTTTCGGAACTAGAAATGAATCCGATGAAGAAAGAGGAAATAAAGAGAGAGTCTTGTTTACATCGTATGCAAAGTTAAAAAGATGCGATAAAAATAACGAGAATTGAGGTCATCTCTCTTTTTCAATCCGACTCTCCCTACGTATTCTTCCTGACTAATTGCCCACAGATATGTGAAGAATTTAAATTTATTGTCAAAAAACAGTACAAACTGCGTCATGTGACCACGTGGAGGACAATAAACTAATTTACTCTCCGGAAGCAAGCAAGGGACGTATTCCATCAATTCCGATCAAGGGCAATTCCTAAGGCAGAGGCGGATTCAAAAAAATTTAGCACAAGTTCCTAGATAAGATAAAAAGATAGCTGCGAGTTATAATACATATATAATGTCAATATGTTTGTAAATTTACATGTACAAGTTATTATCGAACTATAGATAATTCTGAGTATAGTGTTTAAAAATCATAAGAGTTGAAAAAATACCCACTAAATTCACGATTTATTGTTACAATAAACACGCCCCTAGACAAAAACCTAGAGAACCTGTATAAGAAATTCGCCTCTACCCGAAGGAAAACCGGAGAAAAACCCGGTCCAGGATGGGGGACAACGATATTAATTTCGTGTCCCTTTGAGTAAACTTCGTCTATTTGATAACTTTCCAAAAGTACGCTTCTCTCCTCGGGTCCTCTACATTCAGTTTCTGGTATCAGCATCCTACAACTCTCTTGTTGCATTACACGCGTCCCCTTCAGTCGTCTAAAGAGTTGCTGATAACTTCGATGTAACATAACGCAATTGAGATATTAAAGAAACTTTATCCAAATATTTCATTATCGTTCTGGTCATTCACCGCTGCCTTTTTTCTTTAAATTTTAATACTCAAATTCTCCATCGATTCCATTGAGACATTTTGAAATTATTTGCAGTGAAGACGAAGGGAGAGGGATTAAGAATAGTTGGAACGTTGTACATACCTGAAGTCGTCATGATGCTTGTGTTCTATTTTACTAGAATTTTAAATAAATAACCTCAAAATTAATTACCGCGGAACATAATAAATATAAAATTTTAATTTTTCGGTGTTTTTGTTATAGGATCATTTTATTTTGTCCATGATGATGCAGAATGTTCCTCTTCTCTTGTCAATTTATAAACACGAAACGTAACAATGCGCGTGGAAATGAACTCTATTCGTATAGTCGGTTCAAATGTAAACGAAATAACGTCATCTTGCGTCGAAATGAGCGCAATCGTATCGAGCGACGTACAAGCAAATTCCAGGCGAGAGATGAAACTAACCGTGAGTAACCCTCTTCTTGATCGATGGAAAATCTATTCTAAGGTCCTGTTCTGCGTGGGCGACAAACGCGTGTGACAAGATTCAATCTCTTGTAGTTACCGAGACTGTCCTGCGTGAGCGACAGCGTCAATGTAGCGCGACATTCCACGACGCTTGAGTTTCGTCGCGCGTCAAACGCTACATTTTATCCACGACCTACTTGATCATACAAGAGATCGTTTTATACGTATGATCAAGCTGGCCTTGATTTCATCGTGATCTCGTCCGAATCTTTGTAGGTTACCTCGCGGTTTTGTGCAAATTTCGAGATATAAAGAAATGTATCTTAATGAAATTTTGATAGGAGGAGTATGCAAGATACACTTCTCCTTTGGGTCCCCTCTATTTTTTTTCGTGCATTTTACGCGACGCCGTCTGGTTTAAACGCAGGACACTCAATCCTGGCGACGTGACGCCACACTTCTGTCGCCTCAAATTGTCGCGCGGTGTCGCACGCGTTGGTCGCCCACGCGGGACGCGGCCAATACTCTATACCATCAATACTAATATATAAATGTGTAAAGCAAAAGTGTCAGTTTGTTACTTGATCGCGACTGAACCAGTCAACAAATCGAGAATAAATTTGGCGAAGGAGATAGTTTAGATGTCCGGGATGAACATAAGCCAACTTTGTTTTAAATGTGTGCTAAGAAAGATAAAAAGTTTTTTGACAATAAATGTCGATAAAATTGGGAAAAAGGAAAGTGATGCTCTCTTACGCAGCCTCGACGGTTAGAGAGACATTTAGGCGACAACTAAACATATGACAACATTGTTCGCCTCAAAGAGTTCCACAAAAAGGTGTACGACAGCGTTTGACTATCTACCGAAATCAACCTAAATCATCGATAAAACATTATTAAAAATAGAAGTGATGAAACACTTCAATTTGAGAGAGTAATTTAAGAAGGAAAAGATCAATCATCAAATTTAATGGATCATTAGTTTTGTGCATTTCACATGGATAGAAAATGTCTTTAAATCGTAAAATATCGACCAATGCTTTAAATTTTACAAGACTTTTCCTGAAATAGTGCAGCCGCGTTATGCCTCCGTCGACGCGACTTCTTCGAGATTCGGTATTAAGTAAAGTTTTGTTTTAGATTTGTATTATAATGATAGAAATTTGTAAAATTACGATGTTGTACATATGTTTTAAAAAACCAGTAAGTAAAAGTATTTTGATCTTGCAGTATAGGTGGATTTTTTTCTGAGTCAAAGGAAAATCGCGGGCAGCTAGTAATTCATAAAATTGCACGTGCATATTTACGATGAAAATAAATGTATTAAAAAAAGGTAATTCAATCCCTCTCCTTTCTTCTAATGTGTTAATATATTTTTGCAGATCGATCCTCAAACTTAGGTTCTAAAAATGTTTAACAATAAGGAACAAAAACGATCATTAATTTTCTCTTCAACAACTCGGCTACTTTTCTTACATCCCTTATTTGTTAGAACTGCGCCTATTACTTTCATGTACTAATATTTGTAATATTTACTCAGAGGAAAACGATTTCAAGAAACTAAGGATGAGTGGCATAGCGATCGTCATGAGATCGAAGATGAACATTTCATTTAATAACAATGCTACTGACGTAGGCAAGGGCGGACTGTGTGACTTCTTTGCAGTATTTACGGGCCCACGGAGAATGGGGTTCGGAAATAAAAATGGTGCTCGGGCGTGGAAGGCGAACGGGTGGTGTAGCGGTCAGCACCTTAGCGATAAAAGCAGGAGACCCCGGGTTCCATTCTTGACTTGTAACCATTTTCATCACATTTCTTCACGTGTACGTACATGCACGATATATGCACGAATCTTTTAATACACGAATATTTCTGACTACAGGCCTTAATTGGGATGCAGATCTTCCAGTTGAACTGCTTCGGTGAAATGTAATCTTTCTCTTCTGTTATAGAATTTGTAAATGTAGCTTAGTGCTATTGAAGCTTATGTATATGGAGCGATAGGAGTTGGGTGGTAGGCTATTGTTAGTAGGTGGGTCGGTTAGCTGGGTTTACCAACAACTTGGCCCACGTGGAGGGGTTAGTAGAAGTACTTAGTAATAAGAGTTATTGATACTAGCAGGAGGTGGATAGAGGAAGGAGGGTTCGCTTTTCAGTAATCTCTGCTGTTTGAACTCGGACATTCTTGTGAAAAGCTACAATTTTTTTCTGGCCCCATCGGTAATTAAGCCCGGGATAACTTGATGAGCTAGAACGCTACCACTTGAGACACGGAGGGGTTGAAGTGTTATAGAAAATCGAAATTAATATATTTTTATAAAGGACTGCGACTCGGGTCTGTACGACTGACATTGTCCTGAAGGTCACAGCAAAATAGCCGAAACGTTGGTAGTGTCATCTAAGATGCTGTTTGTCCCGGACAAACAAGTTAATAAATTGCAATTTGTTCATAGAAATAATATGTAATTATTAGGAGTGAGTCGGCGTTAGACATTAATTTACATTTCCTTGAAATTGGCTGTTGTATGCAAAGGAGAAATCCTCCTTGATCCCTTTTACTTTGTCCCGGGACCAGTCTCCGTTATTTCATTTGTCGTACATGTTCTATACCCCAAGTTCTTTATTTTCGCTAATATATTTATGGTTATTTATTATTAAAACCGGCTCACACAACTTTTTTTATTTTAGAAATGTTACGTTGACGATGAATTAATGTTGTTCCGTCCTAGAGAACCAAACGCCCGTGAATGTGGACTTGGTCGAATAAAACCAGAGAAGAAACAAGTGTTTGAAATGGAATTGAATGTATTGTCGTTCTAACCTCACTCGCGTCTGCCGTACCCTCAACCACTTTTCATCACATGCCTGCACCCTAGCGGCCACACTTTCACCTTGGATGACGACGCAACCTCTATGACCAAAGAAGACCAGTTAGATGGCGCAGTCTGTTCTGTGGGTTTTCATGAACCTGATTTATCACTGGACTTACGCTTGTAGCGAAATATAATCGCGAAGTGAACTTTCTCTCATACCAGTAGCGTCCCAACCCTCTATATCCAATTAAGCAAGATAAATTACTCGTATTGGGAGGAAAAATGTAACGAAAATCTAAAAAAAAACTTTTTTTCTTAGGAACTTTGATTGTAAAATAAATGTTTTTTTTATGCGAGTAATTTTGAACAAAGGATTAGCATTTATCATTAATTGCAACCCTCTAAATTCAACGAAAATGAGATATTTACTCCAAAAATGGTTCTCCACATCAATAATTAAGACTTCAATATATACTCCTTCAGTTGAGTTTTGTTAACAAATACAATTATACTGCAGAACCTGAGAAAATTATTTCTCTCTGCAGAAAATGACAATATTGATAATTTTATTGAGCAGCAATAAAGCTGATTTTACTGCTTCTTTTGATAATTAACTTATATTTATTCCTAAAACTGATTATAATTGAGGACCAAAATACAGAACAACCAAAACAAATTAAAAATACATTGCATTTTATTAAAATGAGTCTTCAATCAACATCACATCTGTAGATGAACAGAGTTATCAACAATTATAAAAACACAAAATATTTATTCTAATTCTTACATTCAAATTACGTGTAGCATTAATCCAGCCCCCCTCTCTACAATTTGTTCCGTTTGTTAAACTCATGTTACATGTCAAAGCTTCTTAGTAAAATGTAGGCGACGACGTAAAAGAGACAATCACTTAGATTCATTTTAATTAGCAGAAAGAAAATATACACAAGTTCAACATAATTTCCCAAACGTTTATTTCAATTTTATACTCTTGCTGATACCAATATTGATACCAGATATTTCTCCTCCATACTTCTTCAGTTCTGGACGGTGTTCTCTCACCTGGAAAAACATACCACACAGATAAGTTTGGTACTTTTGGTTTTTTCCAATTAGTATGATAGAGAATGAAACTTGGCTTTACCTGACCCTTCCTTCTTATCATAGCCTTTCTGTACTTCATCCTATGCTTAACCCTAGGATTTCGGTATTCCTTCTTTCGATACGGAGTAAGTCCTTTGTTCTTAGCAATTTGGTAGGTGATGGCTCGCCTCTGATGGACATCTAGGTGGAAACATTTAACACTTATTTTACAGATAATTTCTTCATTAATACACAATTTTGTAAAGGAATTCTCCAGAGTGAAGCATTCAAATAAGAAGACAAACATTCACACAACAAATCATTTCTGGGTACTCCATATAAATATCTCTAGTAGCAATGAAAATAGCAAGTACTGAAAGAATTTCACTCTGTTAAGTCCTAAGTCCCTCCTGGCCCGGGTTTTGCTTCGGTTTTCCTTCGGGTAGAGGCAGATTTCTTATACAGGTTCTCTAGGCGCGTGTTTATTCTAACAATAAATCGTGAATTTAGTGTTATTTCAATTCTTATGATTTTTAAACACTATACACAGAATAATCTATAGTTCCATAATAATTTGTACATGTAAATTTTTTGCGTTAAATTACAAACATATTGACATTATATATGTATTATAACTCGCAGCTAACTTTTTATCTTATCTAGGAACTTTTGCTGAAATTTTTGAATCCGCCTCTGCCTTAGGGTCCTTCATCAGAATTGATGGGATGGTCCCTTGCTTGCTTCCGGAGAGTAAATTAGTTTGTCATCCACGTGGTCATACACAGTTTGTACTGCTTTTTAAACAATAAATTTATTATAAATTTATTAGGTATTCATTAGAAAAATAAAGCAAATCATGTCTTACATACAACTTTACTAAAATTTCCATTTCCATTTGGAGCATATCAACTAGCAACATGATGAGTGATCTTCCAAAAGTATATTCCCAACATTAAGGTAAATTGTAGGGTGAGTTCTGTATTAGAAGTTTGTTTGTGCTTGATATGAATATAAATATAACCTTTAAGACCTATAGCTTTGAATGCACAAAATACGTCACTTCAACACTATTGCATATCTGCATTTAATAGTTTCTCACCATTTTTTATCGCCTCCTAAATTTTCCTAATCGATTGAAATGTTAACGTGTTGTTATGTATGCTCAAATACAATCCTCCAGTGTACAATAAAATGGATCAAGGAAAACATCAAACGTGAAGAGAGTGCGGTGTGAAAACACTTTCTACACTTACCATCCTCGTCATTTTCATCAGCGTCATCACCTTCATCTTCCATATTAGCAGCCTCCAATTCCTCATCCTTCACTTCCACATTTGATTTATCTATTTGAACTGTCTTTCTCCTCACACTAACACAGAAAAATCAAAAATTAACATCTCACTTATAGACAAGCGTACCTATAGACAAGATAACACAGCTACTTTTCCGGCTGCCATACCTGGTAGTGGCATTGAAGACATCAAATTTAAGTTCCCCTCCATTGGCATATTTAGCCAGAATCACGTCAATCTGAGGTAGAACTTTTTTATCCAAACCCTCCAATTGTTTCAAGAGCCGCTTGTGTTGGAAAAGTCTTTTAATGACGGGGTGAGGTTGAACGGGCACCCGACGCGCTTTCAGAAGTAAATAATATAGAATATTTATACAGTAACTGCAAAAAAATAAAGATATAATTTAATTTTAAAAATATCTCAAATCCATTTTCATCTGGTAACTAAAATAAACTTACTTCATACTTAAATCGTATTTTGTTTTGATGAATTCACAAATGGGAAAATCTGGTATCCTGCCTTCTTTCACAAGATTAAGAATTGGTTGCAATTTTTCGTCACATTCCTTCATCCTCACTGCAATAGTAAACAATTATATTCTAATGACTGTTTAACTAATGAAGTAATTAGCAGCCAAAAAATCACAGACTGCAGAAGTGGAAGATATACAAGCATTCAATAACTGGGACTTCCCAAAAATGAAGTAGAGCAATGTGGACATGAAATTCACGTCTACTTTTCAAAATGCAAATCAGACTACTGTACTAAATACTAAAACTAAACAGCATAATATACCAATTTTTTCACTAATGTAAGGGACAAATCGGAGCAGGAATGGAAGATAGATGGAAGACTTTGAAAGTTCGTTTTTTCAACATTCTTATCAGACTATAACTTGAAGATCTCTTGGGTGGAATTAGAAAGGAAAAAGAGGAAATGCAGTAAGGGAAAACAATTGGTCAGCATCGTGACGGATGAGTGTAAAGCAAGAACAGAAAAAGCCCTAACATAAATTTCAATTAAATTCGTAACATTAAGCTACAGCAGTTTCACTTTATGTCAAACCTTTAAAATCTTCCACGAGTCCTGCAAATTCAGGAGATTCTTTAGCAAAGAGAGCTAATTTTTCCCTTTTGCTCAATCCTGAAATGTCTGTTTCAATTTTTTCTTGTAATTGTTCTTCCTGAGACTGAGGTACCTAAAACTCATAAATAATAAGCAATTTATTTTATTTTCTTGTGAATACTAAAAACAGTGAGAAGTGCTATGCTCATTGTTATAGTGCAACAAATATTATTACTACTATACATACAGCTTTTTCTGCATTGTTAAGTATAAAAAATTCTTCACATTCCAGTGGTAAAATCTTTCAAGATTAAATTTATTGAAGGAATTGTTAATATACTATGCAACACAACTTTATGATCATTTCTATATAAATTAAAAATTCATTAATAGTACCAAGTTTTATATGCAGCCTTAGTCAGGTTACTCATGAAATTAAATAAGATATATAACTTTTTAAGTGTACAATTACTTATTAAAATATTCTGGATTATACAA
Organism: Laupala kohalensis; assembly: GCA_002313205.1. Classification (NCBI taxonomy): domain Eukaryota; kingdom Metazoa; phylum Arthropoda; class Insecta; order Orthoptera; family Trigonidiidae; genus Laupala; species Laupala kohalensis. The sequence continues at coordinate 18,592 of NNCF01136190.1, read as the reverse complement.
ATATATTTATTTTTTATAAAAATACCTAAATACCATTATAAAAATTTTCACTTCGTAAAAAGTAAAACGTGTGTAGATAGAGAACTGGATTTGGAGGAGAATATTCAGTAATGTTTCCATGTTGTTCAAAAAATCTTTAATAATTACATGTTTAACTTTTTCTATATATTAACTCTGCTCAACAATTCACTATGATTAATATGAACACTGTTAAAAAAATTATGATTAATAATGAAAGTAAATTGCGTACATCAGCTCTTCTGAAGTAATTATGATACATTATAACAAGGTATATAGTAATAAAACAAATAATTCCAAAACAAAATTCTAAGTACCTGCTTAAAGGTATCCAACATATAATCACTCTCATCAATTTCTTTGATAAGTCTCTCTTGAATGGCTCGAGCTTCTTTTTCCTCCAACTCTGCATTTTCAGCATCTTTCCCTTGGAAACCTTTGATGGGAAAAAATACGACATTCCTTGATTACGTTATTAAATGGGTCAAACTTTGAAAACAGAAGAAGACATTCTAGACATAAAAAACCCCAAATGTTACAAGAAATTTTATTTGGAAAACAGGCAGGTTATCTTCAATTCTCTCCTTCCTGCATAGTGTTTTGTAGAAAAAATTATAATTTAATAACCATTTGTAAATTAAGAATATTGTTTCATCTCTATATCAAAAACATTTCAAAAAAACACAAATGATAACCATATCTGTTTTCATTTATTAATACATTTTCTTTAAACTATAAAATGATTTATGTCCTTCCTTAAAGAGAAAGTAAACTTCAGAAGGCTTTGCGAAGAGCCAATCGCTGCAGCAAATGAAAAAAATGCATATATGACAAGAAAAAATTTGCAACGTGTTAGAAGATAAAGGAAACTGAAATAACATTATTACCTCCAAAATCTTCATCGACATAATCAGTATTGTAATAATCCTTTCTTCTTTTTCCCCATGCTTGAGAGCTAGGAAGATTATCCTCAACATCTTCTATGTCCTCCTCATAGCTGTCCCCTTCATCTGATGAACGTACATTCAAAACTTCTTCCTATTTATATACACATAAAAAATTAACGAACAATCATACCAAACACGAGGACTTAATGAAGAGCAAACAAATAAATTTACTTCACTATCTTGATCAGGTCTGCCTCTTCTCACTCTGTCCAGCAATATTTTCTCATTTTCATTGTAGTCGTAATCAGAATCTGTCCCTTCGTAATCACTCATTGTGCCGAAGGAAGTATCAGCACAATAGAAAGGAGGACTGTTGTTTAGAAATATCTATAACTCTTCTCTGTTGTAAATCACATTAACTCGTTCTACAATGAAAACTAAACGAGAACATTCCGCGTACGTAAATGATAATTGTGAAGAGACGAAATGAAGCTTATACTGAGTAATTATGAACTGTTAGCATGCATTCATTAATTGCAGTAAATTGAGATAGGGCGTACGCACCAGTACCCACCCCGTACAGGTTAGATTACGCACATGTGATGTGACTTCAGTCAGCGAGCGATTTGCGATTACAGGGCATTCGAGTAATCGATTCATCCACATAAACCACTGGCACTGCACTGGCATGGAGGAAGAATGAAGACGTTATGACAAGGTGTTGTTTAAAAGATACAATCCCATATAACAATGGTATTTTAACGCAAAAACAATCGTGGCTGTCTTTGTGTCCAATTTGTGAGTTCTAATTGGTCTCCGTTTCCTCGTTACTCTCCACACAACTCCGCAAAATCCGTAGAGTTGTTTTTTTTTTAAATTTTCGTTCAATTTTTCATTACTTGGAAACAAAATGTATCTCTATTAACTTTAATTTTTGAATAAAGTAACCAATCATTGTATTCACATAAAAAAAAATTTTGAGGGTGAGTAGTCAAGACCCCAGTACCGAAGAAAAATAACTGATAGGGAGAGTTTTGCTGACGCCAATTGTAGATTTTCTTCATTTCTTTTCCCAATCTTAAGATGTAGATAGTGTTAAGAATTATGCTATTTATTCATCTATTTGCAAAATATTTTTACATCAGTATATTAAATTTTTAATGTTGAAATATTCCAACATGACTACATTATAATCAGAGGCACATTTACCGAGAGGCCCACTAAGTTTAGACCCGGGGCAAATATTCATTAATACTAAATAGTTACAATCATTTTCAATAAATAACTATTATTAACAATTAAAAATTTGTTAAATCTTTCAGAAATATATTTTCAAGAATTTCACTAGTACTATTTTTAGGCTTTTCATTTTTTGTAGGCGCAAGATATGATTGTAATAGGAGCAGATTTGACATTAGTCCCAAAGCACAATGATTTCTTTAGGAGATATTTTGTGTTAGATACTGCTATTTCTTCCAAAAATTGCCTACAAATTGCAGGATTGTGATCTATTTGGACCATAATTTATTAATACATAATTTATTACAGAAAACAGTTTAGCACATGGAGGATAATGGGGTATTTCGCTGAATAACCATATATTTTTTATTCAAGGAAAGATTAAATGCCAGCCTGAAAATGCACATAAATGTTTCCAATTCTTTGCAGCTTAATCTGCAGTTTTCTTCAGATTGCACTAATCTCTACTGCTTGGTCCAACATTGCACTACTTGCTAGCCTGCCCGTTCATAAATATAGTATTATTGTTTTCTATAATTATGTATTTATGTTCTTGCCTTTTTCTTCTTTACAAACTTATTAATACTCCCAGGGTGAACGACCCTAGTGCTCCTGTTGATTAATAATTAAAAATCCCTAAAAATTGAAATCGGGAATGTCAATATATCTTTCATTATGGACTTCTACTTACCAAGAAACCTAGTAAATTGATAAATTGTTACTCAAAATAATGGAATTTTCATGAGGTATGTTCTACAAAATACTAAATTTAAATCAGAATAATTTTTATTAATAAATACAATTTACACCCATTTCAGGATTTCTCTATCTCATAAATTTCATTTCAGATTTGTTTAGGATGTACCTACAATGGAAGTGACACTAACTCATTCTTTTCAATGGTTATTAACATCATTATGAGGAAACTTGCCTCATAAAATTACGAACACTCGTTGGCATACGATGCTATTGTCTTAATCTTCAATTTAAAAATAGTCTCTAGAATCTAAGAATTTCATTATTTTACATTGAAATACATTTGAATCAATTTCAGTATTTACTACTCTTTTCAGAAATCATTGATTTTGTAAACTAGAAAAATTAAAATGTACATGCTGTTAGAGTATTCAATTGATATGAATTTTTTAAATTGAAGACTCAAACGTAATAACTTGAGAGCAACAGCATACTAACGTCATAAAAAATAATATAACATCACATTAACAACCTAACAATGCATTACTTTATTTTAAAAAAAACAATGTTTTCATTTAGTTCCTGACAAAGTTATTTACAAAAACGATAAAAGAATTAGGATTACCCATACCAAAACTGACTCTTCAAAAATAATACAAGTAAATACATAATATATGCAGTACAGTAAATTGATTCAATGTGGATACAATTTTTATGTATAAGAGCATTTTGTATTACTACACACAATGTTTCTGAGATGTAATTAAGCTCTCGCATTTACAATTTGGACAAAATCTTTTTTGAGAGATGCACCTCCTACAAGGAAGCCATCGATATCTGGCTGCTTTCCTAATTCTTGGCAAGTGGCTGCACTCACAGATCCTCCATAAATTATTCTGATGGAATTGGCAACATCAGGGGAGACATCCTGTTTAAACCATCCTCGCAGGTGCTTGTGAACTTCTTGGGCCTAAAAGTAAAATTTATCCCATTAGATTTATACAGTCAAAAGTAGAAATCAAATACTTTAGGGATCTAACTCGTTTCTAATGTTGAAAGCAAACGAAAGAGTCTTGGTATAAAGGACATAATTCCACTTTCTCATATTTTACAGGAGGCACCGTTTTCCCAATGTAATGATCTCGTACCAAGATCATTTCCTTCATCCTTATTTTTGTTGCAGATTGACCCTCTGCTTGTTACTCCAAAAATAAAAGTCAAAAGGCCGTTGCAAACTGTGCATGACCACATGGAGGACAATATACAAATTTACTCAATGGGGTTCGATGAATCAGATGCAGTTATTTTCTGTATTTCGACACTTGATGGACTGCATCCCTTATTGTCACGGCCCCCCACTTACATCCAAAATGAAGATTGCGTATAACTCAGTGTAGTGTTTTTTCTTTTCAAAATAATGAATACAATTATTCACTTAGACTTAAAAGTTAGAACTCACTGTTTACCACAGCTACAGAAAATGGATGTTTAACCCAAATATAATTCATATTTTATTTTGAGCTTGTGTTAAATATTTTAAGAGTTAACTAAATAAATACATTCAGATGACAAATCTTTTTTTGTTTTTTAAGCCACTGGTTTGAGAACTTTCACTGGTGAAAATAAATCTACAATTTGCAAATGATTTATTTTGTGATTTCACTTCAATCTGAAGAATACTAATTAAATTGTGAACCAAACAAACAAATTTTATTGGTGAGCATTTAGGACTGTTTGAATAATAATTCAATAATTAATTGTTTTGCCATATACAAATCACAACATAGAAGTCAAAATTATTTAATTAAACAAAGTTTTCATAAATGGAAAGTCATTTGTCATGGCAATGACCTCTAATATAGGACATGATCAATTGTCAATAATTTTGAAAAATTTCAAATATTGGGTGAGAACTTTGGGTTCTGTAATTTGTGTACTGCAAATTAATTTCAGATTTTCAGAGGAAAAATATTGTCTTCTAAGATTTTTATAGCATTTTGGTCTAATATTAAGAGTCAATATGCTTCTTTAATACTAAGGAAAAATTTGATGCATTACCTGCTCGGGTGTGGCAGTCTTTCCTGTCCCAATGGCCCATACAGGTTCATAAGCTACAACTACTTTGTCCCAGTCTTGTATCTTGCTAGCCACAGCTTTCAACTGAGTGGTAACAACTTCTTCTGTTTTATTACCTTCACGTTCTTCTAGAGTTTCACCACAACAAAATATCACTCCAAGGCCAGACTCTAAGGCATGAGCAGTCTTGTCAGATATCAACTGCAATCCAAAACATAAGTTTAGATAATAACATTTTAAGAAATAAAAGAGTGATTCTCAAATAAAAACATACCTCATCATCTTCTTTAAATATTTGTCGTCTTTCTGAGTGGCCAAGGATAACCCATTGACATCCAACATCATTTAGCATTGCTGGGCTTATCTCTCCTACAACACATTATATTACAATCGCACTGTATTATATATGTATTGTCTAATTTTATTGTAAAAATATAATTCTCAGACTTACCAGTGAAAGCACCTTCAGCAACTTTGTAGCAATTTTGTGCACTGGCTTTCACATTAGGAGGTAGTTTACTCTGCACATATTCTATGTACAAAGCTGGTACTCCAACGACCACTTCTATAAAGTAAATAATGCAATGAAATACGGACATACAATAAAATTCAGCTAAAACCACTTTTGTAAGGTTAATACTTACCTACTTCTGGACTCAACTCTGATGAAAGAAAACCAATAATTTCATCAATTTTGCCCTTATTCCCGTTCATTTTCCAGTTTCCTCCGACGAAGAATTTTCGTGACATATTCGGTTCTGATGGGGATGGTTCTGATGGGGGTGGCTGTGATGGGTCAGCCTGATCTTCTGGACACTGACAAGGAACTTTACCCGGTGGAACTTGTGCTGTAGGATTACAACACAGGCGAATGATAGGCGAGCTGTCAACTGTAAGGTGTCCCTGCAGGAGATCACGTAGGCCTACGCAGCGACTTGCAGCAACCCTACACTCTCTCTGCCCGATGCAGTCGACCGCTACTCGACGATACGCTGCCACATTCACCGTACTACTAATGACCTTGGCCAAGGACGTCGCGGATCCTGATATCCGGTCGAGTACATATCGATAACGGTAGTGTGCATTTTGAATCCCAGTGTAAAATTCTTTTTTCCTGAATACATTGTGTTGTAAAAATGATGATTGAACACGAAACGTGAGTTTAATCGTCTGGTGAATGTGGTTGACACTTGTAGCCATTTATCCAGCGCATCAATGACCAATTTTATAAAAATCTATAACAACAGCGAGCTGCATTCACTGCCTTCTCTCCTTTTGTCATTTAACAATATTATGTAAATATAAATAAAGACAAAAGTTGTATATATCTTTTATGTGATGTCATTCATGAGTATTTACCTGCCATGGTTATCCTCTTCGGAGAAATGAATATATCAAAATACACTTAAATAATAAATCGTTTAAAACTGCAGGAATCAAGAAGCTTAAACTTCGCAAACAAAACGTATTCGAAGTATGTTTTTTTGATTGTTACATACTATCAGGTGCGCTCTCTTAAATTCTCTGCGCCATTCAATTATTACTCCGTTTGTATTTTAAGATTTTATTTACCTACAGCAATGAAATTAGTGAAAGCTTGTTATTTAATTGTTCAGTGATTATGAATATTTGATTCAATGAAATCTAACTGAAAATATTTATGTTGTTATTAATTTTATTACCAATAAAGGTAGATCATTTTTTGAAAAACTAATGACTTATAGACTTAAACCATCAATGATTGGACTTGTCCCTTGCTTGTTTCCGGAGAGTTACTTAGTTTATTATCCCCCGCGTGGTCATACGCAGTGTACATCTGTTTTTTTTACTATAAAGTTTATTTATTTATTTACAAAATTGATCGAAGAACCGTAGTCGACCGGAAAAATATTTCGAGTCAGTTTTATAAATCCTGCTAAGTTAGAAACACATTTAATATATTTCAGACTTCTTTATTTTTCGTAGTGATGTAGTAAATAAGATTAAATGGTTTGAAACGAGAGAGGAGAGATAGATGAATGTATCCTCGTGGACTTTCGCCCCCCCCCCCAGGTTGTGGGAGGGGGAAGGGGTGATATTGATTGTTTTGGAATCCAGATATGAAATGACTTTTGAACTTGAGTCACTTATCAACTCACGTACTCCTTACCCATTGAGAATGAGCCCTCACGTCAGGATTCATATTTGAATAGCAGAGTTAGGATTTTTAGGTGCAAATTTCAT